>CM053788.1:337489553-337497053 GCA_028749045.1 Cupressus sempervirens
AGATTATTTTTCTCACAACTCTAAAACCTCAAATTAGTCTTATGTTAGTGCCTATAGGAAGAGAGGAAGGGCACTTATCCTTTCTCTCAAATATGGCAGCAAACCCAAATTTGCATCTATATCTAAACAATGATAGTCTTTAGTTTCTTTATGCCCATTCTGAATTTGCATCAAGAGATTAAATTTTTTGATTTAAGTTATATTTTTTCTTCTCTATCTTTTTAAGAGTTCAATCCTTTTGTTGCTATTCCTAGTTTACTCATTATCACACTTATACTCGAAACCTATTATTAGCATAGGACTCTCAATAGTATTAGATTATTAGGAACAATATCTGGTTAGGTTTTCTTCCATACCACTAACTCATTTAACCCTTAACATAAACATATTAATGGGGCAAAGAAACAACTATTTGAGAAATAGAAATCCATTACATTAAACTTATTAATGTTGGAAAGAAAGATAAGATTTTATGAATTTGAAGTTTATGATAGAAAGTAGAAGGAGGATAGGCAACACCCAACTCTATCAAATGATGGTGTATTACTCTTGAATGCCATTATTAAAATGACATGCTGAAACATATAATTTCTTTATCATTGTAAATCTATGTAAATTGGGGCATATGCCCCTTTTAATATGTAATTTTATACAGAATGAAAGTATCGAGAAAGATTGGAGGTTTTCTTCTCTGTTCTTTCCTACCAGTTCCCATTTGAATGGAGCAAATCACATTGTATTATCTTTTTGTTATATATAATTGAATGGCTTTGGCCTTTTACCGATAAAACAAAAAAACAAAAATAAAAAATCACAACACTCCATATTTAGAAATAGCAACATTGTCATTTCTTAAATGACAATTTTTCTTACTATTTAATTCATGTTCTTATAAATTATTATAGTTAGTATATGTTTATGAATTAGGTGTGGAATGATTTTTTAAGATGTTTTCAAGGTGTTGAAATATTTTATGAAACCTCCTTCTTAATTTTGAAGTGGTATATGAGAGTAGCTCCATAGTTGATTCATTCTATAATTAAATATTTTTATCTTTTGTAATCTAGGGATTTATATTTGTTTTGTTGATTCATGAATGGTTAATATTGTAAAGAGAGTTTTTTTCCATAAATCAAACTATTATTCATATGTTTGTATAACATGAATATAGTCGTTATAGGCTTACAAGTTATAGTGGTTTCAATCACATGTTAATAATTATCATAAAGTTCAATTTTAGAAACATCATTATCATTTATTTTAATCATATCATAGTTACATCTTCATTTCCTCCAATACATATAAGCATATACATATCCATATTCATACATAGTTAGGGTTTGTTTGGTAGTCAAAATATGAGTGGAATAGGCATATGCAAATTCTCAAAATTTCAAATTCTCCCTTTGGGTACACCAAATCAAAATTGTGAATAGGAATACGTATTCCAATTTTAGCCCAAAAATGAGCATTTGCAATTTCACCTAAATAGGTGGAATTAGAATAGGTATTCCTATTCAAATTTTATTTATTTTAGAAAACATAAAATTTTGGGCTTTATTTTCCCCATGGTGTCCTTTATTTCTTCTTTCAAAGAATTCCTACAAAGGGTGCATATATCTTTGTACATATGTATTCTAAACATGCACATTTCAATTACAAAAAATAAAACAAAGTTTATGGTTTCTAAATGCATGGATTGATAATAGGTGCAATGTAGGTGTGGGTTACTCATTAATATTGCATGTGGACAAAAGAGAATAATGTCAATTGCAAGGTAGAAAATTGGAATCATTCATGGAGTGTACTTAATGGATATATGACCTAATGAAGATGGTGTTGCACCAAATTTGTTGTTAATCATTATGCAATACAAGGAATGATGAATCTTATTATCCAAATCACCAACAAAATTTATAAAATCATGCAATGTTGAGAAATTAACCTCACATGGTATCCCTGCTAGATAATGGATGATTGATTGTATGGAGCTTGTAGTCACCAAAAACAAGACAACAAATTGCATATTTCTTGGGGATGTAACAATTAGGTGGGGTATTCTTGCTTCTAATTGAAGGTATAGTTGATGGGAAAAACTATAATGAAGGGGAAGGGACCACAAATTTTAAGTGTGAAAGAGGAGGTTGAAGTGATGAAATGGTGCAAGGACATGGTTAATATTGGCCCTGGTCTATAATTTGGTTACCTATAGTCAGTTGTTTCCTAAATTTTTGTGATAAGGTATAACCTAATTAATAATAGAATGCCAAGGAGATCATGGTGGGTTATTTGTACTTAACAACACCTAGAATTGATAGTTAGAATAATTGAAGGAGTGGACATTGATGAAGTAATTATGAGTATACTTGTATTGTTGCATCCTTCTATAACAACATATATATAAAATACAACCTAAAGCACTATTATTTGAGTAAAATTTGGAAAATATGAGACTGACATGTAAGCTAGTAGGAACTGTGGAATGACATTCATTGCAAGAATAAGAATAGGATGTGTCCCAAATCTCATCTCAAAAAGTAGGGTGTGAAATATTATTTTGACTCGTGTTAATATAATTGGGTTCAATATACCTAAGTTTCATTTTTTTAAATCAAAGGGGCACATGATAAACTACATTGCCAATTATGAGCTAGGGGTCTGCATGATAGCCCAAAGACATGCTTGGATGATAAAGGAGCTTTGCATCAATTGGTTGGAATACTTTGGTGTGTCTATCCCTAGCGGTGTTCCACCATCAAATAAGGACATACTTACCTTTGATGGTCATGGAATGCATGTGGTATATAAGAAAATTGAATAAGAAAGATGACTAGGAATAAAAGTGCAACCTTTTTCATTCAGACTAGCCACAAGCTACAATCATTGGATGTTAGTGTATTATCCCCTTTCAAAGCATATTTTAAACAACAAAGGGTTGCATAGATGGCTAACCACCCTTATAAAATGGACAAAAAGAGATGGAAATTATAGCAAGCAAAGTCTTTAGGTGGGCATTTTCAACATGCAACAAACATTATTGGTTTTTATAGGACATGCATTTTGCTAATTAACCTAACCACACTACACAAATCTATGAGACCAAGTGTGGCATTTCCTATTCAAGAGGAGGTACATCAACTAGGAATAGAAAGTTATGTTGTTACATGTGAAGATTATTTAAATAACATTGGTACTGATTCCTTTTTTCAAGTACATGGTTATAGAGAGGATGAGATTGATGATTTTATGCAATAATTTCATGTACAGTAAGTAGAGAGGGAAGCCAATATATTGGAAGTTCAATTTTTTCCACTAAAACCATCTAAATTAGAGATTATAAATATTAAAGCATCTCATAATGTAGGAATGGACACTATAAAAAATTTGGACACTATAAAAGACTTGAGTTTTCCAACTCAAGCTACCATACATGATTGGTTGAATGATGAAACCACTAATATTTGAGTTATTACAAACTTTTTAAATGAAGGGGAGTCTATTTTCATGTCATTCCAACCACATATCAATCTAGTAGAGGTTGTATACTACTTTACAAATGCATTGAATCAAGACTAACAAGATGGTGTTGATTGTGATGATGAGACTAACACAAGTGACCAAGATACCAACTACATGTCATGCACAAAACAAGACAACAAGTGACAAACAACCCCTACCAATAGATTATTGAGTCTTACATTTTAGAGAGTTTATTAATCATCACATTAAGAGGTTATTCAAATACACCTCATCTTAGTAGATGGTCAATTTTTTTGACATATGATGACCATGTTGACATGACTAATGAATATGAGGAGCAAAATAAGTGAAATAAAGAGTTGCAAAAGCAAAAGAGGGTGCGAATGAGGGAGATGAGGATTCAACATGGGGTAAAACAAGAAGAAACAAAAGTAATCATGTTGGAGAAGTAATAAAAGAGACAAAAATAAGCAAAGGAGAGAGAAATTCAAGAAAGGGAGAAGGCAAAACAAAAAGCACAAGCCAAGAGGGTCCAAGAGGAAACAAACAAGTCAGCCAAAAACATAAAAATTTGACAAAGGTAAAGATAAGACTACACTTAGTATGCCTCCACCCATTAAGAAAACCAATGAAAAGAGTACACTAACTATACCTCCCTTTGAGCACCTAGCTTTGCTTCAAATGTTCAACCTTTTTAACCTACACTTTATAGGAATTAGTCATTTGTAGCAAGGGAGTACCCCCCGATGCTCATCACAAATGGAAATGAATTTTGATCAAAGAAATACATTGATATATCATTTAACAAGTCTAATATAAAAACTCTCTTGATCAACTAACAACTCCTTCAAGTGGAGAAAAGGGTATTTTCCCTTAATGTGAGACACCTCATCCTTTTCCAAGATTTATGGAGATTTGACTACAGTAGTTGTAAATGTGAAATTTTGATCGATGTGGCAAAATAATAATGGGATCTAGTTTGTAGATCAGATCAATGTATTACTATAATATGATAAAAAATGATAACTAGATTTTCCTCTATAGTGAATTGAATATTACATATGTAACATTTTTCATGGAAGTTAATGTGAGGTTCCTATATTTTTCTTGTGTTCTAATGTTGCATCCATGGATCAAATATATTCATGTAAGATATTAAATGGTTTTAGTACCATGTTGAATAATTTTAGTAAGTCCCCTTCATATGTTAAACTGGTAAATTGATAGAAAATTATGTTGCCAATTAAAAATATGTAAGTATGTTTATGGTTTACATATATTTGTGCATGCACCTAATACATATACATACATACATACATACATACATACATACATACATACATACATATATATATATATATATATATATATATATATATATATATATATATATACAATTGTTTAATTTATGAAAACTATTATTATATACTATGTTGAATTTGACCATAAAATAAAATTAAAAAATACATGTTTAAGTGAAGTGTTGAATGGTTAATGTGTTCAATGATTTTATGCATTAAGGCATTCACAATTATATAAACTAGAACAAACATTACAAAAATGAACGATAGAATACACAATAATATATCACAATCTTAAAGGAAATAAAAAGAAATTATGCATAATCAAGAATAAAATAATTAGCACAACAAATTATGTTTATCATTACATTGCCAAAATAAAGTCAAGAAAACTTTGCCTATACTACATAGTTGATGTCTTCAATCTCATTGTAGTCCTCATTACCTTGCCAAAAAAGGATAGATTCAAACAATAATAAATTTGAATACATTTAAATTTGCACCAAATGCAACAATAGAGAAATGAAAAATAAATAAATACATAATGCACTCATAATAAGGTTTCTTATCAAAAGGTAGTATGTTAACAAACACATGTATATTGACGTGGATGTAACTCACATAGTTTGATCACTTCTTTAGAGTCTTCCATTCCTAAAAAAATTGTAATAATCAGAGGTAATAATGATCCCAAAAAAATGAACCTTGCAGTTTTGCATGCGCAACATTGAAGAAAAGAAAACATTACCCAATTTGTTGATCAGTTTCAAAATTGCACATCATACACATAGAAAGACATACTTATTCTAGATGCTTAAAATTAACCTATCACTTTTATGTGACAATTTTACTAACTTTCCTCTTCAATGATTAAATAGTTTTAATTATTTAATTAATTAGTGTATTTATACTATATTAAAAATTTAAATTCAATATTCCCCCATCCATTTTTTTAATTGAATAATTTTAATCAATTATTTAGTTATTAGATTGTAACTAATATTGTTCAATTATTCTTCTATAAATTAATAAATATTTTTTATTATGTATTTAATATGTTAAGTTTCTCGGATCGTTGCTGCAAATGTACTAAGCATTGCCTGTAATTAGGTTTATATTTTCCATATGCAACATCCTCTCATTTATATTGAGCATGGGTGAATGAATATACATGTCTATTCAATAAACAAATAATTAATAATACAAACTTAATTATGTTATATATATATATATATATATATATATATATATATATATATATATATATATATATATATATATATATATATATATATATATATATATATCTCAAATAATAATAAGCTTATATCTCATATATAATTATATGAATAACCATAGAGTTATCCAACTGAAGCTACCAAACATTAACACTCCTTCTTAGCAAGGGAGGATAAACACAAGACCAATATTACACCATTGGTAATTTCTCAGAAGTTTTCCATCATTAATATCGCATACGATATCAAGAGTATTGATCTCCAGAATATCAACATATGATATTCATCAATTACTCAAAAACAAAGTTTAGATATCACATTTGATATCAAGAGTATTAGACTACCAGAATATTAATGATATTCACCATTTACTCAAAATGTTTAGATATCACATTTGATAGCAAGAATATTGGCCTCCCAGAATATCAATGATATTCACTCAAAATGTTTTAGATATCACATTTGATATCAAGAGTATTGGCCTTCCAAATATCAATGATATTCACCAAGTACTCTAAGATTAATGGCCTCCAAGAATGTTGAGATACAAAACATTCACCATTTACTCAATTTATAAGATCTCATAATACAAGTTGATTGTAAGATTGTCACCTTACAACAACTTCTCCCAAATACAAGTGATGATCATTTGGAAGTTGTCACTTCCTCATGATATACAAAGGGGATAGACCCATATAAACGTCACATGGTCACAACCCTCTTGACTGTGACAACATTTTTAATTTTTTTTTTTTTTAACATTAGAAAAACCATCTTAGCATGTTCTACTCCCTCTTAACTAATAAGATCGGGTTCATTGAAGGTTAACCAAATAGCATCCTTAGTCTTCTCCCTCTGAATCTTAATCTCCCTCTTTTTCCTACAAGAACATTCTCGGAGGAAAAGATCAAGGCAAATAGCTCTAGTAAATAAAATTAAGGGAGACTAATTATTCTTTAATAAACATATATGCATAATAATAATTGAATCAATTCCTTAATATAGAAATTACCTCTAGTTTTAAGATTAAAACATTTCTATATTAACAATTATTTGATTAGATTCATAACACTCCTATATATATATATAATGACATATTTTATTTGTACAAGGTAAGGTGTATATGCATATAATCACATGTACATTATATGCAATTATAGTATACTCTTAACATTAGAAAGAACAAGTTGTAATCACATTAGGTAGACATCATATTATCACTATATAGTTAGACTGAATTCTATCCTTATAATTATATTTCATAACAACATTACAAGTTATTATTACCAACTCCGTAATTATAATACCAACTACATTTTACAACTAAGAGTTGTTAGTAAATTTTATATATCCCTTCCTTATATATATTTGTTCCTATTATCATTTCTAATAATATCTTATAACATATATTATATTACTAATTTATAAATCATCATACCTCTTTCCATTGACGGTGGGACCCTGACATGTATAACCTGTGC
>CM053788.1:337502053-337627053 GCA_028749045.1 Cupressus sempervirens
AATCTAGGGTCCAAAGTTTCTACTATTAGTTACCTAAGGGAAAAAAGAATATAATGGGTTGGGGAGATAATTCCCATCACCCAAAGTTTTCCTTAAACATGTAGACGCTCAAAAATGGTTTACGTCTATGGTTTCATCACATTTTCACACTAGCTCATCCCATTTTCTCATTTAACTAATTGCGATCTTTTGGCCAAACTTGATTATCATTCAAGCATATTTCAACAATATCCTTCATCATTCGTATTCCCTTTCACATCAATTAAAAATATTTTTGAAATCATATCCGATTTCAACATCATCAAAATCATTCCTAATCAACCTGAAATCACCCCTAATCAACCCAAAATGTGTAAGATATCTCAAATCTATCATCATTTATCTAACCCTAGGCATTTTCATGTCTCTTAGTGCCTTAGAAACCTATCAATCTTATCAAACCCATAAAATCTAACCTTAGTACTGTCATGTCCCTCATTTCTAGGTTAAACTTTCATTCTTATCATTTGATCATTGACATTGTTGAGTCCCTTAGTGTCAAATCATGACATTATCAAACAATTTAATAATGTTGACAATGTCTGCCGATGTTATTATGATCAACATTATCAATCAATTTTGATCTTGTAGCATTTACAATGTCTATTAAATATCAGATGTTTTTAATCTATGTTATGTGTCCTTGGCATGCTATCAATCCTAATAAGTCATTCAGTTTGATCATGGCTTATATCTACCCATCATTGTCCTCGTCGATCTGCATAATCATCACATTTCATCAAAGGATATTATCATCATTTATTTCATAAATTTTAACCAATCATTTACCAATTTATCCTATAGGATTAGATAACCCATGATCTAATCCTATGCCATTTTAGTCATTTTCATCCCGTGTTTACTAATTATTCTTCCTAACTAATGTCCTCAATCAATTGATATTTATTAATTAATTGATTCATCTTCTCAAACTATGAGAATTCTCAATTTCCTAAGTTCTATTTTCCACTTCTAATTTCCATTTTAATAATTTTCATTTGTGTGGATATATGAATTTTTATTCAAATATTCAACCTAGCCTTGAGACATGGACATGACATGTCATAGATTCTCTCCTCACACTTGGCTAAAACATGCCATATTTGATATATTTTATTCCTTACATATGTCTATAATAAGCCTCCATCATCATAGATTCTTGGCTATAAGTGGCTTTGAGATGTCATATGCACATTATAGATTCTCCTCCACTTTTAGCCATATTGACTTTCATGCATCATAGAATCCTACAAGTGGCTTTGAGGTGTCATAAGAACATCATATATTCTCTTCTACTTTTAGGCACGTTTACTTTCATGCATCATAGAATCTCACATTTGACATATTGTGTCATGGTTATCATACATATTCTAAGGAATATCATGCTAAGTTTCATATTTGCATTGACAAGTCTCCACCGTCTCATTCAATTTGCTCCACTTGCACATTGGCTATAAATTGAGTCTTCTTGCTCCCATTTCTTGTCCTTATTCCTTAGAGTCTTCAACACCTATCTTCAACATCCTTAAGAGCCATATTCTTAGAATTTTCATTTTTAACATTCATTAGGCTTGAAATCACTCTTTTATATTCTCAATAGAATCATCTTATCAATAGGATTGTTCTTTCAATTGTGTGCACTATAGGCAATTGGAGCTACATCAAATGGAGAAGAAAGAAGGACATGGGGGCTATAACTAAAAGAGGGAGTTTTACATATGTTTATTTCTTTGTTCTAGTTGGCTTTTTTTTTAGATTAGAAAGGTTTTAACATATATTGATTGAGTTCTTTGATTGCTCATAGTATGCTAGGTATTAGCCCATTTGCTAGTCCTACAATTGGTGAACCTGACATTAAGATCATGCAAAATAACTTGGGTTTCTTGTTTTTGTGCTTATAGGTGCAAGGAAGGAGCTCTCTTGAAGGAGTATATTGTCTATCTACTCTTTCTGATCACACCTAGTCTAATTAGGGGGCCCAATAACATGTTTTTAGCTTTTATTTATGCATTTTTGTATCTTTCTATCTTAGGGTGCACTATGCTCTGTTAGGGTGCACTTGGGACCCTTAGGAAGTTGTTTTAGGAGCCTAGGAGTCACCATAACCCTTGTCTACTATCCACACTTGACCAAATGCACTCCAATACCATAAAATAATCCCTTTTGGGCCCTAAGTGCACCATGGGCACACTCTACACGATCTTAGTGCACTTATTTGAGTAGATTTTAGATTTTCAAGTTTTGGGCATTGTTTTGACCTTATTTCCCCACAGTTTGCACCCACTCTCCCAACTATGCTTAAAAACTACCAACTACACTCAAACTAGCCCCAACTATACTAGGGGCATAGTTAGCATTGTCTGAGTGCACTTGGGGGCCTCCTGGGTCTTTTTGGCCTTCTAGGGTGTAGTTTGCTCTGTCAAAGCATAGTTGGTTCACAAAAATCACATGTTTTAATCAGAACATGCATCTAGGATTTCAATTTCATTCTAGGAGCTAGGATAGATGTTTTCATGTTACTGATGATCTTTTTGCAGCATGTGGCACTCATTGGGAGAAGACATATCAATTACAAACTACTAATGCTTGTTTGGAGGACATTGTTGAAGACTCGTGTGCTTGTCTAAACCTTGTGTGTGGATTTCTTAGATTAGAAAACACTTCATTTGGTGCACTAAAAAATAATTTTATTTTCTATTTGGTGTCCATGCATTGTTTAGAACCCTAGGAGTTACATGGACATATCCTCTCCCCTTGCCATTTGTGGATCTTGGGTGCAAGAGAAAGTTGTGTAACGTCTTTAGAGAGGCTTTCCTTGAACCCAAGACTTACCACTTGGTGAGCCCTAGGGGATAACCTCTAAGTGGTAATGGGCCAAAGCCAGGTCAAAATTCTAGCGATGATAACAAAATTGATACAATAAATTCCATGTTAGTGATATTGCTAGATGATAGCTCTCCTCTACTACACTTGTAGTGCGTCAAACCTTGGTTCTCAGGGTTGGGAGACCTTCTACTTTTACCATTCACTTTCCAAATGGAATGCCCAAACTAAACACCTTGTCTTAGAGGCCAAAACCTTCCTATCAATTGGCTTAGGGGGTCACCCATGCCCATGAAGACATCCCACATGCTCACAATCCTTAGTAGAGGCAACAATCCCTTGGGAAGTGATGATCTTTGGGATTCAGATCTTGGTATCCTCGAGAAGTGAGTGCACTATAAGGGGGAGCCTTTGATGCCAAGATCCTAGGTTGTCCACTTTGGATAAGCACGACTAAACTTTGGTTCAAGTGGGAATTCAGTGGATATAGTCTTAAAGCCTATGTTGTGGTGTCTTGTTAGTTTAACACTAGCTATTCTTATTTATGGTGTCTTGCATGTGTGAATAACATTAATCAAGATAAAGCCAAATTTGCAAACATACACCAAAACACCTTGAACCTTGGATAGTATCAAACACTATCAATACATTACACCTCTTGTCAAAATATTGCAAAATTTTTCCAAACACTTAAAACCTTGAAAACATGGAGACTTGTAACCTTAGGAGTGCTTGGCATGACTTAAATTCCATCCTTGTATAACATATCATTATACTTTTTCATTCTTTGAGATTCATGCTTGCATCCTCTAGGCATCATTTTTGATTTCATTACTCCTCATTTTGCATCTCTTATCTTCCATCTTGCATCCCTTGGGCTTCATTTTGTACCTCCTAGTTTTTGTCTTCCAGCCCTAAATCTGTATCTTGCATCTCCCAACTTACATTGTTGCATATCCAACCTTCATTTTTCACATCTTAACTCTCATTCCATGTGTCCTAACCTTAATTTTTCATCTCCATTCCAATTATAACACTGTCCCCTATCAACTAGGTCTCTAGAACAACAATTCAGAAATCACCAAACCCAAAAACACCTTAGTTTCAGACCACTTTACCAAGTGCACTTTGAAACTACCAACTCCACTCTAACTGGCCCTAACTGCACCAGGGGTGTAGTTTCCTCTATTTGAGTGCACTTGGTTTCTATAATGCTTAGTTTAGACTTCTAGATAATATTCTGGGATCCTTAAGTTGTCATTAGGTGCCTACATAGGTCCCCCTTTCTCATCATGTCCTAAACTACACTTTGCATGTCCTAACCTTCATTGTGCTCACTTAGGGATTCATTCCTCAAGTCATAACCCTCATTTTTCATCTCCAATGTGATCCTAACATCATCCTTAGCAACCTAGCTCTTTGGTATAGTAGTATGTTAGTCACCTAGTCTAGAATTAATAAACTTTAAACCCAGCTTCCCAATTGTGTCATGAAACTACCAACTATGCTCAAACTAGCCCCAAGTGCACCATAGGCACAATTGGTGCTATTAGAGAAAACTTTGTTACCAACATGACCATTTTGGGCCTGCACATTTCATTTTGGGACCCTAGAACTGCCTCCAGAAGCCTGTATAGGTTCTCGTTCTGAACATGACCTAGAACATCATTTTGCACCCCAAACATCATTTTGAACCCTAGGACCTTTGCATATTGCATATTTGATCAACATAATCCTCATTTTGTGTTGAAAAAATATTGATACAAGTATCATAAATGTGTTTCAATCATTGTTTTGTCACTGATGTCAAACCTGCTACTTGTTGGTAAGACAATTGCTTATATGATTTAAGTACTATCATTTATTTGATTGATGAAGAGGATTTGATAAAATGAGGTAAAAATAGCACCTAGAGGAAAGGTTGAATTATGATATAGAAAAGGAGTACAATAATAGGTTAAGACAATGATATTATAGTGCATTGATAATCTACTTAAGGTTGCAAAGGTTGGTTACACTAATTAAGTTCAGAAGAGCAAGTTAAATGAATTTGTCTACCAAGCTTGACAATTTTCATAGTAGGTGGTGAGAAAGTTAGTGCAAGTTGAGTAGAAAATTAATTGGAGCTAAGAAAAAGTCAATTTCAATGTAAGCTGAGTGAAACAGTGTAAGCCAAGTAAAGTTTATTAGATGACGAGCACCAGTAAACTTTAAATTGTGCCAAGTGATTTGACAGTGGATGCTGAGCAATGCAGTATGTGCCGAGCATCAGAAGCTAGTTACTGCCAAGTGTCAACATTATGAGAAAGATCATGAATTTGATGAATTTGAGCTATTAAGGTTGATTTCTTGGATTTTGTGAACTATGTGGAGGATAAGATTGATGTGCTAGTGGAATAGAATTTATGGTAAACTGTTTTGAGGTGAATTCAAAGAGGATTGATGGAGATGTTTCTAGAAGGGAATAAAATGAAATAAGGGGTAGATTAATTGAATCCTACCTAATTTGACCTAACTCTAAAATGGAGGATGGAGGATGAATGCCAAAATATCTTAATTCTCTATTTATAGAGATGGCTAATCAGAAGAAAAGGTTGTCATGTGCGTGAACCTAAGGAAGACAAGGAGTCTAGGGTATTGCTTCATTTAGTGACCTAAGAGAAGAGTTTGGATTGGCAAGAAAAACAAGAAGGCTTAAGGGTATGGATGCTTGAATGGTGAACAAGATATCAAAGTTGAAGTGTGTGAAAGCCAAGTAGAATGGAGGATTGAAACAAAGATTTGCAATCTACAAATGAAGTTGTAAGTTGTTATCAAATCAAGCCTTAATATTAATATCTAATAATCATATCAATCTAGGGTAAATCCTTTGGATTAAGGTTGAACTAATAGTCATTTATAAATCCTTTAACTGGGTGACATTCCAAGTGAATGATCTAAAGTCCTCTAACAAGGCTCACTCCTAATAGGGTGATTGAAATTTTTTAACTGGTTCACATTTAACAATATGTATTGTAACCTTTAACAAGTTTGGATTTTCATAGGGCATCATTTTAGAAGATTGAGAAAGAGTAGCATGTCACTAGTGGTTTTTCCCAAATTGGGTTTCCACTTAAAATCATTGTGTCAAATGTGTTATTAAATCTATTATGTTTCATGTTTACATTTCCGCAAATTGATTTAACAGTAACCTATAAGTTTAAGTGATTGCAAAATCTAATGGATGCATACATGATGAAAATGTTTTATGGGCTTACTAAGATGTGAAAAGTTTTAATTGTACATTTGGACCTTGGATAACTGATTTACCCCCCTTTGAGTTATTTTGAAGATTTCCAACATTTTGATCCCCATAAACCTCATTTTGAACCTAAACCCTTTGAACTTAGTAAAAAATTAGAACAAAGTATGAGTCCTATAGTATCTCCTAATGTTTATGGATGATGGATCTTGACCATAGTCTTTTTGTCATTTTTATCATTTTCTTTGATCAAAATCTATCTATGTCTTGATGAATTTGACCTTGTAATTTTTACCAACTTGATCTTTTTTGACTTTTGTCTCTTTTTGGTCAAGATCCAAAGTCCATCTTCACAAGGTTAAACTCTTAAACAAATATTCTCCAAAGATTTGATCCTAAATTCAAAACCTTGCATACACCCTTGTTATAGCATTATCATATTCCCAGCGTCCCTAAATGCCATTTTGATTTACCCTAGTTGCGGAATCACTTCATCAAGATCAATCAACTTGTCTTCTTGATCTCATATCCCCATATTGCATGTCCTAAATGCCATTATCAACCTTATCATACCTTCCTTTTCATACTCCAACTTGCATACATCAATGTCTAACATCATTCCCAAGTCTAAAGTCCCATCCTAATCTTCATTTTGCATACCGTAAAGTCATTTTCACACCCCTTGGTCAAAATCCAAAATGTCAGTTGCATTTGCATTAGGGAATCTTTTCCTTAGGACATATATATCTTACATATCAAAACCCTAGGTCATTTTGTAATTCCATAGAGCACATATCATACCTAAACTCTTAAAAATCCAAAACAAACTCATATTTTGCATACCCACTTCTAGATTATCAAGTTTTGCCCCATTTTACCAACTATACCCTTGTTTTACCAACTACACACTTCGGGTGTGCAATTGGTAGTTTTAGTGTGTAGTTGGTAGTTTCAGTGGATAGTTGGTAGTTTCAGAGTGCACTTGGTAATTAGGAGTGTCATTCTAGGTTCTAGAACCCTAAACTACATTCTCATAGCTTACATTGCATCCCTAAACCCTAAAAAACATCTAAAAACACTTAGATCATTCACACTATATATTTATCACCTAAAACACCTATTTTACCAACTGCATACCTTTAGGGCCCCTAGTACACCAAGGGCACATTTGGTACTGTCAGAGCACAATTGGTAGTTTAGGTGTGCACTTGGGAGGTAGAGTGTCCATTTAGGGTTTTCTCCATTGCATCTACATCCTTAAGTATCATGCCAACACTTAGAAGGATGCAATTAGCTCATGGACCATAAGAATTATATCAACCCTTTTTTTCTAAGGTACAAATAAAACCAAAACCCCAGCCAAGACAAAAGAAGAGAAAGAAACCCCAAAAAGTGTATGATAAGGACTAAATTGAAGCATCACAACCTTTACTCGTAGACCCATTAAGTATGTATTCACAAGATCATAACCATCAAGGAATGACACAACCAATCTCAAATGATATGTCTACTATGAGGTTTCCTCTAAACACTTCCCCTACACATGGAATGGTCCAACAGAGCCCTAATTTTGAACCCATATTCATACCTATACAACCCAGATGTGGAAGTGTACCTACAACTCCTGAGGACAAAGAAACTCACTCATTCTAATTCACTAAACCTAGCACAAGGACCTTCAACACCTCAAACATACAAGGTACTTTACACCTAAGCAATGATTTTGACATGGATTATGGTATCACAGATGAAGAAATGGCTAGGACTTTCCAAGACAAGAATTTTTGAAAGAACTTTAAACTTTTGGTAGCCTAAGAAATTGTCAAGTTTAATCCAAACTTAGAGGGACCTAAGTTTAAATATCAAGACAATCCAACATTTGAAAACATACAACCTACGATCGATTTGGACTTAGAAAAGGGAAAAAAAACCTTTGGAATTTTCCAACACAAAAATAACACCAATGAGATCACACCAAGAATCAACCATGGAAATCCTCCAAAGGTACTTTTGAGCACATTAACATCAATCCCTTGTTTGATGAACCTCCATCAATAACTGGCAACAAGACTATTCCAAAGTACCCCAAAAGGATGTTAAGAGTTGACCTCAATCAAATAATACAAAAACAAGATGTTCCTAAGGAGACTTGCACTTTCAGGATGTCAAAAAAACCTCCATAAGAGGAAAATAAATAAAGTGCACCCTTGCTCCTAACTCTACCAACCATTATGACATCAAATGTTATGGAGCCCCCTATAAACACACCATGTGAAACAATAACACCCATTGCAAAAACCCCTATTGACACACAAAGGAAGAGTCTTATCGACATTTAATCCGTTCCCCAAAAGAATATGTCCCATTTCCAAATCAATATGATGTCCCAAGGTGAAACATATAACACCCAAATGTATCAAAACAAAGACCCTAACATGATGTTCTCCTCTAAATGATATAATCAACTTCCAAGACAACAACAATCTCAAGTACATCAAGGATCTAACATTGCTAATACACAATCAAGTCAAAATCAACCTAACGTGTACACAAAATATCAACATCAACAACAAAAAAAACCTCAAGTGGTGCAAGGACCTAACATCCCTAACATGAAACCCAATGTAAATCCACTTTACTTACACACAATGTACCAACAATAATTCTAGCAATAACAAGCCATGTTTGCTAAACAACAAGAGCAACTAAAATAACAGTTGGAATTCGAAAGATGCCTAGAGAAAAAAATTTCCTATCAACAACACTTGTTACAAAAAAAACATATGCCACAACAACCTCAATAGATTCCTCTACAAAAACAGTCACATATGTGGTCTCACATTCAACCAACATAGGTTTCTCAACAACCCCAAAAAATGACACAACAACAACCACAACAAGTGATGCAACAAAAACCCATGGTACAACAATCATAATCAATGCCAAAACTAGTACCACAAAAAATACCACATCATATACCATAGCAAGGACCTTTTTGTCTTCAAGGTGCTAACATACCTCCACCCCCTAGCAACACATCACCCGAGTCTTCAAATACAAAAATATCATAACCGAGTAGACATAGTTCTCGTGATAGAAAATGATCTACTCGTAGAAACAAAAGACTTGAACAAAGGAATATCATTTAGAACCTTAATGAAGATTTACTACAATAATTTAAACAACTATCCAAACAATTTGAGGCATTGGGAGTCTAGAAGAAATAGGCTCTATACACAGAAAGGGACTTACGTCCTAATCCCTTTGACAAAAGTTTGTATATGTCTCCATTCCCAAAACATTTTGAGGCACCAATATTCAAAAAATATCAAGGAAAAGGCAACTCGATTGATCATATCAAGGAGTTTTATGGCTCTTGTACTGAACTCAGTGATGATTCCACTTATCCCTCATTCTTTCAATGGGCTTGCACTTGAATGGCACTCCAAACTTCCTGGTAACATAAAATCTTGGTCAGAACTAGAAGACAAATTCATCTCCCACTTTTCCTTCAAAATTATAAATGAGGTGACACTTTTTGATTTGTGCTCAACTAAATAAAATATGGGAGATCCATTCATCACATTCTTATTATGTTGGAGAAACCTAGTTAGTCAATGCTCATTGAATATTCTTGAAGAACAAGTTAATTTGTGCATTGGAAATCTAGTTCCTAATTTAATGTACAAACTCAAGATCAAAAGTCCAAGCACCACCTAAGCTAATGAAAAAGGGAGCTAGCATTGAAGATGCCCTCATCTGCAAAGGCATCCTCAAAACAAACAAGGAAAACACAAATACAAACTTGTCTGATGACAAAGCAAAAAATTTCTCCAAAAACAAGATCGTAACCAATGATAGTATTGTGGATGCACTAATGAACAACACAACACAACCTGAAATGAATCTAAAAGGTGTAAACCCTACAAATTCACAAACTTCTAATAAAAAACCACCTCAACAATAGAAAACTAAGACTTCCATGCAAGACAAACCTTGAAGACATTTTAGAAACAAAGACACAAAATTCACACCCTTGGGGATACCTCTTTAGACTATGCTTCAACAATTACTCAGTAAAAGCTTCTTGTAGTTACCCTTGATCAGAGATAAACCATTAACTAAAGCTTCTTGGTGGGATGACAACAAATTCTTTGACTACCACCACAACAAGGGACACAATACCTTGTCATTTTTTCAACTAAAACATGAAATACAAGGCCTTATCAATGACAGTGTGATCATAGTCAATCCATTACTGCTAGCATCCATTTCTGATCATACTATTTTTAAAGATCCTTTGGATAATCATGACAAAGGGAAAGCCTCCAATTCAAACTCTAACTCACAGGATAATTACACATGCATTGGATATGGCTACACCATCTACTATTTGAATGAGTTTGACTCTCGCATATCCACATTCACCTTAAAATATGAAGACCCTCACTGTGTTGTTGCCACTTGCCGTACTCAAATTACCTTACCTAGAGCTCCAACTAGAACTATGGCCCCAATTAGATCTACCACCTCGGCTAGACCTATGATCCTTGGTAAACATGTTGATCCTATTTCTTTAGATTACAACCTTGTAGACCAACTTGGAAAAACCCTAGTGCAAATATCAATCCTAGATTTGCTGCATGCACCCCCAACATCAAAAGATCCTTGATCGAGCTTTAAAAGAATTTGTAGTACCAAATAACATTGATGTTACCCAGTTCCAGGCCATGGTTGGGAACCTATCTGCATCACAACATATCACCTCCCCCCTTAGGATATTCCTAAGGACAAAGCCAACCATAGTGATCCCCTTCATCTCAAAGTCTTTATCCATAATGCTACGGTTAGAGATGTCTTGATAGATGGAGGAGCATGACTGAACATCCATACCCTTAAAGTTATCAATGGTCTAGGTTACTTTGAAGAAGATGTGGATCCCTCTCGCAGAATTGCAATAAAGGCATATGATGATGGTGAATTCTTCTCCAAGGGTTGCCCATAAGAGTTGGTCCAACTACTAAGAGTACATTATTCCATGTCCTAGATATTGAAATGAATTGCAACATAATATTAGGATGCCCTTGATCCATGCTATGAGAGTAGTACCCTCTACATATCATTAGTGCTTAAAATTTTCCCATAAAAATGTAGAGATTACCATCCCTGGTGATCCAGACCCATTCTAATGTTGTGCCTATCTTAGAGGAACTATTGCATATGAAGTCCCAATTAACAATGAAGTAAATCTACTTGATTCCTCCAAATATGTCGATCCTTCCAAGCTCGCCATTGCATTCAAAGTAAAGCTCAAAATTGAAGACCAAAGTTGGGGTGAGTATTCCATGTCGCAGGCCTTTCACACTGGGAAATTACCTCTTTCTCCCAAATGATATGGCAAACCATAATTTATGCAGATCATACCAAAATTCACATTACAAAAGAAATCTTCTGTGACTTTCACTAGAAAAGGTATTCTGCATGAAGAACATGTTTATGAAAACAGATCTACATGGATTGAAAAGGATAAAGAAGGGCAAGAACCTACCCCCATATCCTCATAAAAGTATGGAATTGGATTCACCATCATACAAAAACAGGGATATGATGAATGCAGTGGCCTAGGTCCTAAAAAATATGGCATTATTCAACCTATTACTGTAGCAGGATGACCCCGTAGCCTAGGGATTGTATTTAAGCCATTTTTATTGGGCATCGCTAATACTGAGTCATCCTCGTCTAAGAATGTGAATGCTTTGACCAATGAAAAGGCATCTAAGAACACACAACCTAAAACCATAAAAACTGCATCCAGCATTGATGACCTCGATAGCTCCTTTGGCCTCAACCAAATCTTTGCTCCTCATGAACTACCCATACAGGATAAACACATCACATAAAATTCTACTAGCCCCTCAGCTCATTCAAAATCTTGTGATGAAATACGTTGGGACTGTTGGCGCTAAAAATTGCATGGTCAATTTTGAACCCTGTTGAGAAAAAATAGCCCTATAAATGCTTTTAAATGAGATTGTACCCGGCTGTCCAGTTGAGACCCCTAAGGTGTTTAACGCTTCTGGAACCTTCCATTCAGCATGCCTAAGAATTTCGTAAAGTTAGATTGACTTTCTGAGTCTTTTGGCAAAGTCTTGTTTCAAGCATTTGCCAAATTTGCAATTCTGCCCTAGTGTCAAACAGTGATAGGAGGCAGTGTTTGAACCCGAATATCTTTTGTCCAAAATTGTTTCATAACTTGCCACTTTGAGAGTACCTAATATCCATATCCAAAAACCTATGTTTCAGATTTTGAGTCATTTTGAGTCTGTTTGACTAGGTTTTGAATCCCTCAAAGTTGGCCAGCTACTGTTTTCATGCTGATGCACTTTACACATAATTCTGGGAAGCCCTGTTTGACATGTTGTAACTTTTGACCAGTTGACCCAAATGTTGAAATTCCTTTTGCGTTGCATTGTAGATGTCAGAGAATTTTCATGTTTCAAGTTTTAGCCCTTGACAAATCCATTTGATTAGTTTTCAAACGCGATTCCAAATGGAATTTCTAACTTTCACTGGTGTCAGCATTTGCAGATTGATTGGAACCCCTGTTCGTGACATCATATCTCCTGATCCGTGATTGGCGATATCGAATGGTTTGTTTCCCTATGTTCTATACTGAAAATAATCCAAGTGTGTCAGTTTTCAAATCTTGACGAATCCGTTTGCACACTTTTCTAGGGTCATTCCGTTTGAAAAAATTGTTATGTTGTCATCGTTTCCTGTCCTGCAAATCAGGGTAGCCAATTTTAGACGCGTGCCAAATGCGTCCAGTTATTCATCATGAGCCTAAATCGTAGATCCATAATGTACTCATGACAAAGAATGAGTGCCCCAGTTTTCTTTTCCCCATGTGCTCATTTGCCTAGTTTTCCGAACCAAATCCAAGCCTAATTTGTTGTTTTCTGACATGTTTATTTGCAGGTAATTCTGAGCAGACAACTTTGACAACGAATATCTTTTGACCCTGAATTCGTCATGAGACGAGATTCGACAGGCTGAGAATGTGCGGAATAGAGAATTTAGTGTGCTAGTTTCCAGAGCCGAGTCAGTTGTTTGAATCAGTTCTCAAAGGCAGTCAACGGACCTGCTGGCACCAGTTTGACTAGTTGCATAAAATGATAAGATGAGATTTTAATGATCAATTGATGATTGAAATAAATTGTAGTGGATATTAAAAGGTCAGTGAATTAGTTTGGATTTTTCAGTTGTCTGAAAGTGAAAAATTTGTTAGCCGGACCCACTTAAGGGTCCGACTAATCTTGTCAAAATGATCGGGCTTTATGGGAAATGGTGATAAAGATAAAGATAGAGATTGCTTTGGTAATTTAACAGATCCATTTAAGTTCATTAATAAAGGGACAACACTTATGAAAGTGATAATTGAAGGAGGTTCAAAGTTCATGTGCCAAATTGATATTTTCCTCAAATTGAAAAGCCGTGTATGTGAAGAAGAGGGAGTTGACTAAGAGGGCAACATAGAATATCTTTAGAATATGCTAGTTTAAACTATAAATGATTTTATTTTTAAGACTCCATTGTTTTAGACCCAAGAGTCTAATTTCCTTGAGTGAAAGACGCTCAATAGGCCAAGATCACTGTTGTTCCTGAGAGTCAAAGTCTGACCTCTGCAATTTGATTTTTATTAAAAGAATGAAGATATCCAAGCATAGGGCAAGGAGAGTTGCAGAGTTGCCCACCCCATTGAACAAGAGAAAGAAGATTCTTAACGCTTTAAAACAGATTAGTCAAGCCGCTGGTCAAGAAAGACATTGCATGGAAAGGCAAAATACCATGCAAATGCTGAGAAAAGAGCAGCCTGACCAAGAGGTAAGATGGACCTGAAAAGCCGTAGGGGACGTTGAAAGAAGACTCACATACCTGCACCATAAAAGAGCCATCACGCAGGTAGATTAAGCAATTCCACACTATAATATAGACACAAGCTGCAGATAGAAAAGACGTCATGCAATAAATATTAGCCCACGCAATAAAAATCTAGCGATGGGAATGGCCAAGGCATTAAGAGCATGAGAGACCCCACGCATAGAAGCGGCAAATACAGAGACACAATACCACCAAAAACATATCTGCAGGCAAGGCTCCCATGCGATATAGAAAGAGGGAAGCGCAGGAAAATGATTTTGATGTTTTATCCCACATGCCCCGTGGGTGAAATCATGATATGTTTAAATACAAATCAACACATATCTCAAAATGAATTGGAGTGAGAGCTCTTGGAAAGGTTGCAGTTTGTAAGTGGGACCCATGAAGCTGACTTGCATGATGTCAGCGTGAGACGAGTAGCAAAATTTTAATTAAAGATGCTAGCATGCTGATGTGGCGACGAAGCTCAGGATGTCAACACGTGGATCAATCTGACGATCATCGTTGTGTCGCCATGGAGAAGATGCAAGGAGGTTACCATGGCGAGGTAGCGATGCTGAGGTGGCAGGACCAGTGAGCGATGATGTGGTGCCTGTTGTAGAAGCTCGAACTAGTCAAGGAGTGACACGTGTCACCCGGCTAACAGAGATTTAACCCTAGATTCAAAGGATAGGAGAGAATTTGAAGAATGCAAAAATAGTTTTTATTTATTTTCTAAAAAAGAGGTTTGCACGTGAATGAGTTTTAAAATCAAAGGGGTTTTAATAGAAGTCTGAACTTTGGATTAATTTAGATTTTTGATTTTAAAAAAAAAAAAAAAAATCAAAGTTGCAAGTATGAACTTTCTACCAGAGGAGTGTTTTTCAAATCAAGATTTTGGGCATTTCTGGAAGGCAAAGTATGCCTTATCATATATCGTCGGAATCGGGAGAAGACAAACTTTCCGATTCTGGAGTCAGTTTTTGCACAGGTATCAGTCAGTTTGAGCTACACGAGGTTTTCTATCTGGTACCTAAAGTGTAACCATATTCAGACCAAGAAGTTCAGTTTTGTTTTTTGTCAAGATAATGACCTGAATATCAGTAGAAGACAATGGAAATATAGTTAGGGTCAAATTTGTTCAGATTTACTCAGTAAAAACTCATTTTCACTGGCTTTTTCATGGGGAAGTTAGATATTTTGGCAAGTAAAGGGTTTTCATCATTAGGCAAGGATATTTTGCAAATTTTTTACAGATTAATGATGAAACAAAATCAAATCAGAATGGGAGATGGAAGGAAGAAGTTATTCAATTACAGAAGATTGAATTTCAAGTGGACACTTGTCATCTTCAGAACAAATCCGGGAATTCTTTCTCTTCTATATCTTTCTTTCTTGCTTCCATTGAAGGGGTTCCAGTTTTTGCACTGAGAAACCATTCTTCAGCATTTCTTCTTGTATTGAACAACATTTTAAGTTTTATGCAGATAGTTCTTTTCTGTTAGGTGATCTATGAGTTATTTTCTGTACATTTCATGTATTTGATTTCAAGGAAAACAAATAAAGTGCAGCAAAAGTTTGAAGTTCTATTTGAATCTTGTCTCCTGATTATGGCTCTGTTATTTCTTCTAATTTGTGATCAAAGATCATGAATTAGGTTGCATTACATTTTGAAATGTATGTGGTTAAAATGTCTTGCTTATGGAACAAAGAACCATGTAATTGCTTGATATTTGTCACAGGGTTTTCAGATTTCATGATAGGATTTTCTGAGTATGAGATTCATTCTGTAACAGATGTCTATTCACAAGGTGAAAGATAGATTAGGGATCTTAATGTAGAGATACATTTGAGGTTTCCAGGAGATGTATGGTTATGATTCATTTAATTGCCCAATAGATAAGGCACTGGTCAGAGATAGGATCATTAAGTTCTGTTGCTCATACTTGGGTCTTGCTGATATCAACATATTAAATCAATTTTCCCTTTTATGTTGAAAGCTACTCAATATTAACCCACACTTAGCTTGCCAGTTTCATGAGTTATGTTCTTAGCTATTTCATGCTTATGATTCTTGGTTGAGTATAGAAGAAATAAGGGTTTTATCTGCTTCATATTATATTTAGTGTATGCTTTTACAACTGGTACCATATAAAGAATCTACAGGTCTACCCGCCTAGGTTTTGTAGAGCCTGAAGTAGAAGAAGGGTCATGCCTTATAGTTGGCCTGGTGTCTGAATGGATGTGTTGATAATGGGAGTTAGCTACCCCTAGATGCATCTTGTTCTCATTAGGGTAACTGGAAATGGGTAACATTTTCAAACACCAACAGGGACCCAAGCTCTTCTACCTCTGAGTATGGGGCTTATGATCCATTTCATAGCAACATCCATATCTTTGCTTTGTACCAAAGCTTATTCAACATTGATGATTGCATTTCCCTACTTTACCTCAAACTTATTGATGAGGACCAACAAGGACCACCAACATTTGACCACTTTGAAAATGATGACACCATTGCAAAATTATTTGAACTTTGTGAGGACATACCACAAGGAGGCCACAAGTTAGGCTTTTCCATTGACCTAGATATTATGGAATACTTTGGGGTGTTAACTCCATCTTCCAATTGCAAAATTAGAAAAATAGAAAAAAAAGACAAAGATAGGTCTCTTGGTGAAAATTGAAAGGCACCATTAGACTGTGAAGAAGTAAAAACAAAGGACATATCCAAGGGTGAAAACCTCTCTAAGGTGCCTGAGGATGGAAGATTGGACATATCCCTGTTGAAGGAGAGATCAATATTACTTGTGGAAATGATAGAAGAGATAAATTTGGGAACATATTACAACCCTAAGATCATATATTTTGTAGCCTCATTACACTAGAGGAAAGAGATGAGTTTGTTACATTCTTTTTAGAGAGGCAAATCAAATTTACATGGTCTTATGCAGACATGCCAGGATTAGATCTTGAACTAGTCCTTCATCACTTGCCATTAAAACCAAGAGTGAAACTAGTAAAGAAAAAGTTAAGAAAGATGCATTCTTAAGTCTCTCTCCTTTTCAAAGAAGAATTGAAGAAATTAGTGGATGCAGGCTTCATAAGGCCCATTGACTACACATAGTGGATATCCAATCTAGTACCAATAAGAAAACACTCTGGGGGCATCCAAATATGAACAGACTTCTGTGACCTCAACAAAAAATGTCCTAAGGATGAATTTCCATTGCTAAATACATACATCATTTTAGACATGATGACTGGATTTTGAGATGTTATCAATGGTGGATGGACTCTTTGGATATAATCAGATAAGAATTGCTCCTAAAGATCAACACAAAACAACTTTCACATGCCCTTGGGTAACATACTGCTAGAATGTCATACATTTTGGCCTTAAAAATGCTGGGGCAACATATCAAAGAACAATGATTACCATCTTCCATGATTTCATGCACATCCTAATGTAAGACTATGTAGATGACTTACTTTGCAAATCCCCCAGAAGAAGTGATCATTTGGGCATCCTAGATAAACATAATGGAAAGCTTTATGCTTTATCTAGATCCTAAAAAGTGCATATTCAGAGTTATTTTTGGAAAGCTCCTAGGGTATATTGTTTTTCAATGAGGCATTGAGGTTGATCTTGAAAAAGTGAAAGCACTACTTGAAATGCCTCCTTCGAAAAATCTAAGAACATTAAGAACTCTACAAGGGAGATTACAATCTATTCATAGAATCATTACACAACTAGATGATAAATGTCACTCATTCCAATATTTATTACACAAGGGAGTATCTTTTTAATGGAACAATCAATGTGATGAGTCTTTTCAAGAGCTCAAAGACAATCTTCTGCATCCACCAATTTTAATGGCTCCTATTCTAGGAAAACCATTAATTTTATATATATCCGCTACAAAAATAGCATTAGGATCTCTTGTAACACAAATTAATGAACAATTGAAAGAGCAAGCCATTTACTACATCAGAAGAAAACTTGTGGGATATGAATTGAATTTTCACTCATTGAATGAGCATGCCTTGCCATTGTCTTTGTAGCCCAAAAGATAAGACATTATATGCTCCATTAAAAAACAATACTTGTCTCCAAGATTGACCCATTAAAATATCTCCTTAGAAAAGCTGCTCTTACAGGGCACTTAGCCAAATGGGTTATGATCCTTAGTGAATTTGACATAGGATATGTAGATAGAAAGGCAATCAAAGGATAAGTAATAGACGATTGGTTAAAAGGAACACCTATGATAGATGATCATCCCATGTTGATAGACTTTCTAGATGAAGCCATCTTTAACATGGATATAGCTAATGAATGGAAGATATACTTTGATGGATAACATACAAGAAATAGTTCAAGAGCTGGCATCATGTTTATCACACCCCAAGGAGATATCATCCCTAAGTCTTACCAGATAGCATTTCATTGCATGAATAACATAGAAGAATACGAGGCAATGATCACATGACTGAAACTAGCCATCCAATGAAACATACAACATTTGGAAGTATTTGGTGATTCCTAATTAGTCATCCATCAAGTCAATGATGACTATGAAATCAAAGATGATAAGTCAATATCTTACAAACATATGGTAGAGTTCCTCAAATCAAAATTTGTTACCATCTCTTTTCATCAGCTCCCAAAAATATACAACAAGAAAGCTAACGCTATGGATACTATCACTTTTATGATTGATATGCCTCAAAATGTGGAACATTTTGAGTTCCTTGTAGAGCAACTTTTGATTCTAGCATTTGAACTCTCTCAATTTGAGTTCATGTGTGAACTTGTTGGTCCTAATTCCCCCTGGTATCAAGACATTTATGATTACCTATGTGCCCAAATCCTACCCCCTAGCCTATCCAAGAATGAACGTCGAGCCTTTATCTATCAAGCCACTAGATATGTCATCATTGGTGATACCATTTATAAGAGATCCTTTGACCAAACCCTTCTCAGATGCCTTGATTCACAAGAAGCCAAAACTACCTTACATGAGGTACACAAAGGTATATGTGGGGGTCATTTCAATAGTTTGAGTCTAGCCAAGAAGCTGGTAAGAGTTGGATATTATTGGCCCACCATGGAACAAGATGCATATAATTTTTCCAAAATATGTCATAAGTGCCAGATACATGGTAATCTAATCCATGCACCAACAAAAGAACTGCAACTAATTATATTTCTATGGCCCTTTTCACAATTGGCATTTGATCTTATTGGAGCTATTTCTCCTCCTTCATCAGATAGAGATAAGTTCATCATCATAGCCAATGAATATTTTATCAAGTGGGTTGAAGTCATCCCCCTAACTTTCACCACAAGAAAGTAGATTTCTAGGTTCATCTTGAACTATATCATATGTTAGTATGGAGTCCCCTTACCTATTATGTCTGATCATGGTAGTTCATTTCAAAAGAGAGATGTTGATAAGCTGTGTGAGAAATATAACATCTACCATGGATATTCTAGTACATAACATCCATAGGGAAATGGCCAAGAAGAAGAATCTAATAAGACCATTATCAAGATTTTCCAAAAGACTGTCAATGATTTTGGTTGAGACTGGCAATTACAACTATATCAAGCTCTTTGGGCCTATAGAACAAGTCTGCATGCTCCCATTGGCGCAACACCATACTCTCTTGTCTATGGAATTGAGGCAATACTTCCTATTGAAGTTAAAATTCCATCATTAAGAGTATCCCTACAAGATGTTATTGATGATGAAAACTATAGAATATCTAGACTCCATGAACTTGAAATGCTTGATGAGTAGAGGAAAGTTGCATTGACACATCTCCAAACTTACCAAAACTAACTCAAATGGATCTAAACAAGAATGTTTGAGGTCATTATTTTGAGGTTGGCGATCTAGTCCTTAAGATGAACTACAAGACTTAGCAACATAGAGAGAAGCTAGACAAATTTGAGCCAAATTGGGAAGGACTCTATGTAGTTATTGCAGTATGAGTATATTAGCTTGTAACTCTAGATGATGAACCACTGCCCATGTCCATCAACAAAATTCATCTCCATAAGTACTATACTCGATTCCATCTAAGAGTCCTAAAAAAATATAAAAAATGACAAAAAGTTATGAAAAAAATAAAAAACTAGCAAAAAGTCATGAAAAAATGGATCCCTTGATGAAAACTTGGCAAACAGGCATCTTGGCACGAAAATTTGAGTCAAGAGAAAAATTCCTTCCAAAAGTGAAAACCTAGAAAATAGGTGCTTTGGGAAAGTACCATGGTGAAAACTTGGCAAACATGTGCCATGCATAATCAGTTGTAGCTCCTCCATCTATTGGGATTCCATCTGCTTTTTACCCCTTATCATTCCCTGATCACATCCTTCATATTGCAAGACATCCCTAGTCCTTGATCATGGCCTACAAACTGGTTAGTATCCATTGTTATCTTACCCAACCATCACCAGTTTGTACATACTCTATTGTTGGCCTTTGTACATAGTTTGTGTCTTGTCTGGGGGCATATCACCTACACAATGCATGAGTTTGAAATTGAACCCGAGGTCATGTCCCTAAGCACATCTTATCCATTGGACTTATCACATATTAGATTTGATCTAACACTTGTGAATCCTTTACAATACTAAAGAAATCCTAAAAATTCAGATACGATCTTGAAAAAAATCCTAAAAATTCAAATACGATCATTAAAAATTCCTCAAAATTCAAATACGATCCTAAAAAATCCTTAAAAATTCAAATACGATCTTAAAAAAATCCATAAAAATCATAAAATATCCTGAAAAAATCCATAAAAGTCATAAAATGTCCTGAACAAATCCATACAAATTGTAAAATGTCCTAGAAAAACCCTTAAAAAATATTAAATGTCTTGAAAAATCCATAAAAATTATAAAATGCCCTGAACAAACCCTAAAAATAATAAAAATGTCCTGAAGAAATGAGTAACACAAAAACATCAAATATCCTCAAAAACCATAAAAATTACAGAACCCACCACAAACTTGCAATAAACCTTGTAAATAATAATTGTAGATAATCACCGCTTTTGCTTAAACACTCGTGCTTTCATAGACTGAAATTCAAAGCACTGCACTTGAATGACAATCACACTCTCTAAACAATGTGAACCAACAATCAACCCAACTTGTCATTATCAACCAAAACCAAAAAATTGACCTATTACATTGTCAACATGTCAAACACTCTCCAAAGACCTAAAAACACTAAAAAGAAAGTAATAATGGACAAGAATAGTTGTTGGCTCACATTGTTTAGTGAGTGATTGATTTTTGCTTTTTTTAATCATGTTCCTATGCCAATCGATGATATAAATTGATCTATGAGAGTGGCCAAGATGGTTCATGGTCATCTTTTGTTTTTTTTCAGTTAAACTTGTACCTTTGAGAGTCTGGGGCATGTATATATGCCTTAGGAAGGGAAATGCCATTTTTTTTGTTTGCATCATGCTTGTTTATGCAAAAGGCTTGCATTTGTGCTCTAGCCCTTCATGGCCATGATGCACTGCATCCCATTTACCACATCAAAATAATGCTCCTTTGACATATAGTGCACTTTATTAAAGAAAAAGTCCTCACCTCATACTAACTGTCCTCACCTCATCTTCCTCTATCTTTTTCCATCCATTTCATCCACCACCATGGTCTTGTACTCTAATACACCAAAAGCTTTGTCATCTTACATTCCTGCATATGTAAATAGTCCAAAAAACCCAAAGCAATACATATATGCATAAACATGACATTAATATCATTTTACATTTCATTTTCATTCATTCCATTAGCATTTATTCATGATAAAAAAATGTGGCAAAAAACAAAGATATCATTTCCTAGGCATCTAATATCACTAACCAACACATGATGTCATTTTCTAAGTCCACATAGAAAAGCATAAATGCATACATATTAAGCATATAAACATGTGCATAATCCATCTATATAGTCATCATAACATAGGTCCATCTCATAAATGTTTCAAAAAAGCATTAGAGTACATGGCCACGGTTTACATCAATACTAACTGCCCATAGGCGTGAACCATGAAAGAGCATAAAAAAATAAAAATAGAGAAGCCCCTCTATGCATGAACGTTTCTGAGTCAATTAGTGTTGTCCCTAGCCTCACAACGTCTGTCTAGCCTTGATGATGATCCCTCCATTGTTTGTAGTGGCCCCATAGGTCCCATCACCCCTACACTACTCTGCATCCTCTGTATCCACTATGAATGAGATCTCAATGCATGATAGCTCTCTATCCTCTTCCCTATTGGAACTACCATCTCATAATGATCCCTCTAGTACCATGTCTCTATATGTGCCCTAGTCATCATCATGGCCATATCTCAAAAGGATGGATCCTTGATGCTTCTAATAAACTACCATGACTCCTACACTACCCTCTTTGCCCTGCACACTGTAGTATCCCTCTCTTCCATAGCCTAGTCCCTTGCTATTATCACTACATCCCTCTCTGTTGTAAACCTAGTATAACTGATCCCAGAGTTCATTGATCACCTCCATCAGGTCTAACTGGCTAGGCCCTATATGTACTGGTACTAGCATCCCCCTGATGTCACCCACTGGATCCTCCTCTATGTCCATTATTGTCACATCTGCACCTATATCCTCCTCATCCTCTCTGTCTTCATCATCCTCTCCCCCATCACCATCCCCACCCACACTATCCCCACTATCCTCATCCTCATCTCCCTCATCCTCATCTCCCTCATCATTCTCATCCCCATCCTCCTCATCATCATCACCATCCCCCATATCATTATCTCCCTCCTTAACATCCTACCCATCCTCCTCCCCATCCTCCCCATCCTCCTCCTCCTCATCTTCTCTCCCCTCCTCCTCCCCATCCTCCTCCCATCCCCCTCCTCATCCCCCTCCTCATCCTCCTCCTCACCCTTCTTTACCTATGATCTTGCTCATGGTATTGGCATTACCATATTTGTCAATGGCCTTAGACGATGATGAGAAAACCACCTATCATATGTTGCTATCATACCCATATCTACCACATCTACCACTTCTCCCCACAACCTAGGATACAACTCCTCTAGTTGTGCACAGACCACTTACATCCTGATCGGTGCTCCCCACTCCTTGATCTATGCCCTAGACCATGTAAACAATGCCAAAACTATAGGAACATCCTACATCTCCCCAAACTATCGACGTACCCACTTTAGAAGGTGCATCTTGATCACCAAGTGTCCAATCATAGTGTGCCCTATCAGATTGCACTCTTATCCCCAATATGGGAGGTGGAACTCATTATCATCCCACCCTAGGAAATCCCTATATGATCTCCATATGAATTGCATCATTGTGTCCAACTAATATCTAAAGAACTAGGTGTACCCTAGCAGTCCTAATGCTAGTATGCCTTTGTAGTTGTATGAATAGAGCATGTACTCAACTAAATCCCCTTCCACAAGTGGCTTGAATACAACAATATACTCATAAACCCATAGTTGTAGCAATGTACCTCCATGTTGAATGTCAATCCACCTTTGTATGCCACCTGATGAAGATATATCATACCAAGCATGCACAACCCCAGGTAAACATGGTCCCATCCATAACCATCCTCTCCAACACTCTAAATCCATGTCCTCATCTATTAGGTATAAAAAATCCACCCACAACCCAACAAATAATTGCAATGAGATGTTCATTTTGTGATACCAGTATATCCCATCTGATCTCATAGTCTTGGATCCCTAGCTCTACATCTCCACACCCAAACATCTAGTGAAGTGTCAGTTGGCCAGTTGCTAGGTCATACACAACTAGTCTCCATGGATCAAAATCTAAAGGATGTGCTATACATCCTCTAAAGTCATAGTAGCCTCCCCTATGGGAAGATGGAATTAACTCATCTCTGAGTCACACCTCTTTGTTAATGCTGTTAGCAAAGCTTTGTTCACTCTCACCTTGGGCATAAATGTAATATGATACAACCCCAATCTTGCTAGGATCTCATGCTCACAAAAGGCCATCTCATGTTGTAGCAGTAAGCTCTGGGGCCTATGTTCCCTTGTCTGCAATAGGGGTAGATCCTCCTGCATAACCAAATGGCCTATGTCAACCTTCTATGACTTTCTACCAAGTCTAACCTGCATTTGACCCAATTTTGACCTTGTTTGAACTTGGTTTGACTAAGTTTGACTTTTTATGAACATGTTTGACTAATTTGACCTATGTTTTGAACTCTTTCTAGGGTTTTGAACATGTCTACCAAGTTTTGGGTCATTTCGAGCTCCTTTGCACTATTCTGACCCTCTACCTACTTATCCATCAACTTTTGTTCTCAAATCTAAGCTAGGTTTGACTAATTTTAACTATTTCCAACCATGCTTTCCTAGGTTGACCTTTTTTTAAACTCTTCCTAAATTTTTGAGGATGCACACCAAATTTTGGGTCATTCCGAGTTCATTTGCACTCTTCCTGACCCTTTGCATCACTCCCTATCAACATTCGACTAGGTTTGACCTAAATCTGACCTAAATTTGACCAATTTTGACCACTTTGACCATGTTTAACTGAGTTACCTTGTGTTTTGACATTATCCTAGGGTTTAGGGCATATGATCCAAGTTTTGGGTTGATCTGGGTCCATTTGGACCATTTTTCGGAGTCCTAGAGCATCTTGGGGCATAGTTGGGGCCCCCAACTATGCCCAATGTGCACTTGGGCATGTAAAGTGCACTCGGTGTGCATTTGGTTATGCCAAGTGTGTCCGATGCAACTTGGTCACATTTTGAGCGTAGTTGTGGTGCTTTGCTACCCTAACCTGCCTCCAAGACCCTAAATGGGCCTTGTTTGACCCTTAACTAACACCAACATGAAAGAAAATCATGAAATACACAAAGGAGGCCTTGATGTACTCATCGATGGTCCTGCATCTTGCTATCTTTAGTAGGTACACACTCATTCTCCATGGCGTTGCTCCTTGGGTAGTCAGTCCATTCTCCTTTCCCTAGAGCCTTTTCTTCCAACTAAGAGGGTGAAAATGACCTCCAAACCCTCTCCAGGCCCTTTTATAGTCTTGTTGCTACTTAGATGGATGTGCAAGTGGCATTTTCTATATTGGTCATGATAGTTTTTCCACTTTGGATACCATAACTTTCACATTTGAGCTTTGATTTGTGATCCATCAGTTGTTGTGGTTTTATCTTCTCATTGTCAACAAATTGAACTATCATATGCCTACCCAAATCAATTTCTTGAGGGGGAACTCATACCCATACCATCCCTACTGGGGTATTCTTTTATGGCTTTTTCATCAATGTTCTTTGACACAATGCTCTAAATCATATTGTATCAAAGAGGGGCAAAATGTAGATGCTCAAAAATGGTTTGCATTTACGGTTTCATCGCATTTTTTCACTAACTTGTCCCATTTTCTCATTTAATTAATTTTGATCTTTTGGCCAAACTTAATTATCATTTGGGTATATTTGACAATATCCTTCATCATTTGTATTCCCTTTCACATCAATGTAGATCATTTCAAAATCATATTCGATCAATCCAAAACCATTTCAACATTATTAAAATCATTCCTAATCAACTTGGAATCACCCCTAATCAACCTAGAATCATCCAAAATTAGTCCTAATCAATCCAAAATGTGTTAGATATCTCAAATCTATCATCAATTTTCCAACCCTAGGCATTTTCATGTCTCTTAGTGCATTGGAAACTTATCAATCTTATCAAATCTATCAAATCTAACCTTAGTACTATCGTGTCCCTCAGTGCTAGGTCAAACTATCATTCTTATCATTTGATCATTAACATTGTCGAGTTACTCAGTGTCAGATCATGACATTATCAAACCAATTTAATAAAATTGATAATGTTTGCCAATGTTATTATGATCAACCTTATCAATCAATTTTGATCCTGTAGCATTTACAATGTCTATTAAATGTCACATGTTCTTAATCCATGTCACGTGTCCTTGACATGCTATCAATCCTAATTAGTCATTCAATTTGATCATGGCTTTGAACTATCCATCATCATCCTATTTGATCTGCATAATCATCACATTTCATCAAAGGATATTATCATCATTTATTTCATCAAATTTGGCCAATTATTTACTAATTTATCCTATAGGATTAGATAACCCATGATCTAATCCAATGTCATTTTGGTCATTTTCATCCCACATTTACTAATCATTCTTCCTAACTAACATCCTTAATTAATTGATATTAATTAATTAATTAATTCATCTTCACAAACTATGGGAATTCTCAAGTTCCTAAGCTCTATTTTTCACTTCTAATTTCCATTTTACTAATTTTCATTTTTGTGAATATATGAATTTTTAATTCAAATATTGCACCTAGACTTTACACATGGACATGATGCATCATATATTATCTCCCCACACTTGCCTAAAACATGCCATATTTGATATATTTTATTCCTTATGCATGTCTATATAAGCCTCCATCATCATAGATTCTTCGCTATAAGTGGTTTTGAGGTGTCATATGCACATCATAGATTCTCCTCCACTTTTAGCCATGTTGACTTCCATGCGTCATAGAATCCTACAAGTGGCTTTGAGATGTCATAAGTAGGTCATAGATTCTCTTGCACTTTTAGGCATGTTGACTTTCATGCATCATATAATCTCACATTTGACATATTATGTCATGGTTGTCATAGATATTCTAAGGAATATCATGCCAAGTTGCACATTTGCATTGACAAGTGTCCAACCTCTCATTAAATTCTCTCCTCTTGCATGTTGGCTATAAATTGAATCTTCTTGGTTCCATTTTTGGTCCTTATTCCTTAGAGTCTTCAACATCTATCTTCAACATCCTTAAGATCCATATTCTTAGAGACTTCATCTTTAGTATCCATTAGGCTTGAAATCACTCTTCTAGTATTCTCAATAGAATCATCTTATCAATAGGATTTTGCTTTCATTTCTGTGCACTATAGGCAATTGGAGCTACATCAAATGGAGAAGAAAGAAGTACTGGGAGCTATAACTAAAAGAGGGAGTTTTACATATGTTGCTTTCTTTGTTTTAGTTGGCTTTTATGGTAGATCAGAAAGGTTTTAGCATATTTTGATTGAGTTTTGTGATTGCTCATAGTATGCTAGGTATTAAACCATTTTCTAGTCCTACAAAACCTTTCATATGCATCAATAATTTCTTGGATGACATCCTCATTAATGTCCTTTATATATTTGAATTGGGTCAAGGCCTCTTCCAATTAGAAGTATGCATCATTAATCATCTATTTAATATGTTCACATAACTTGTGGGCATCATGAGTATCAATTACAAAATTAGTGATGTTTTCCATCACCCTATCATCAAAATCTTTGGATGGTTAAAATATATTCTCTATACACACGTTAAATATGATGAGTAATGATCTATTGGGATAAACCTATTTTTTGCCCATATAATAGAAACAATAGGCCCACTTACATACTTGTAAAAAACTTCAATTGTCCATAAATGCAAGGTGTTGACATGGGGTTTTAGCATTCTAACTTAGAAATCAATCACTAGTAGGAGGTCTGAAGGAATTTTATGTCCCATTCGCCCAAGATCTTAGACTCCTTTGTCACTGGTATACCTAGATCCATTATTTCAATGAGGATATCCCTTTTCCTAGTTAAGATTTCTTTCTCCCTCTCCCAAATTATTATGGTACTTACTGTCTACTCCAACAACTCCACCCCTTGCTAGATCACTCGTAGGTATTCCACAAGAAAGTCTCTTATTTCTCCAGCTAGTTGAAGATCCAACTCTGTTGTAAGTGATTTATTCTTGATTCTCCATAGTTCTTCAACCTCCCCTAGTGGTATAGGGGTTTCCAAGGATGAAGACTTTGATATTTCCACCAAAATATGTCTATTAGTTCTATAGGGAGTGCTCTGAGTCCCACATTCTCTTTTTCCAAGACTATTTCCTTTCATCTATAGTTCTTATATCTTTCCTCCATTGAGTATTTTAATTGGCTAATCATTTTTATCTCAACTTCCTTAGCCCTTCGACCCAAGGGGATGGTGTAAAAAATTATTCTTTGAGCTAGACATTAACCTCATCTTGATCATCTAGAGGAATTGCAATATTGATTTTTATTTCTTTAGAAAGTCTAACTTGGATGTTGTAAAATACTTGGGTCTTCTTCTTTGGTTTACCAGTGGGGATCTCTACCCTTCCCATCATGTTTCTTAATGATAGGATGGATCTCTAACCTTCATTCCTTTTTATTTGCGTACTTTGATGACTTAATCTAGTGGTGCCAGGAGTACTAGTTCTATAGCTCTAGAATATGGTTGTATAGTCATTTCTTTTGACATCTTGGACATCTTTGATTCTCCTCCCCTACCAATTTCTTTGGACGATGGTCCTTCATAGTTCTTTGGTAAAATTACCGTATTGGTCCTTGTTTCTCTAGTTGTCTTACCCCCACCAAGATTATGGTTGGAACAAATACAACAATTGTAATCTCTTGTTGCTCTAGGATTTGGGAAGCCTCTTCTTCTTATTCCTTCTAGGTCCCTTCCTCAAACTTTATCTTGGTTTCATCAAACTTGGCATGCTTCTCTTCCTCCTTTCAGATCCTCTTTATTTATTGTGCCTCTTCTTTTCTTTTCATTCCCCCCCCTTTAACATGGAGTCACTCATATTATTTTTGGAGCTTTTATTCTTTTACCTTCCTCTCTGTTTCCTCTTCTTCAATATGGAGGCACTCCATTTCTTTTATCCTTTCTTCCTCATGAAAGAAGCATTCTTCTTCTTCTACTTCTAGGAACTTCTCTTCCTCTTCCTTCTTCTAAGCTTCCTCTTTGACTTTGACTTGTAGCTCTTCCTCCTATCATGCCTTTTCCTCATCTTCTTTTTTTAGTCATGCTTCTTTGACAAGGAATCATTTCTCATCACCAAAAAATCCATTGATGTCTATTTGAGATGAGTTTTTGAGATTCATTTTTGTATAGAGCCCTTGAGTGGGTGACTTATCATCTAATATTTCAACTGACATCTCTATACTTCCTTTCCTTGAAGCACCTTCAATTGTATGCTTTAGGATTTTTCTCTCTTTCTTTGGATGTGTCTTACTCAACCTGGGACTAGTTGTTTCTCTTCTTTCCTCAACATTGACATATATATTTATAGGCATAATGGTTGGGACTTCACCAATTAACATTGGTGGTGTACTTCCTAGAAGGACGAGTGCCCCTAATGTCCTGACCTTTGTTGTAGCAATTAATTTTCTCCCTTATTCCACCTTCTTTCCCACTACTCTGATGATTTTCTTGAAGGCAACATCTACCACCTTGGGCTAACCTTCATTTTTTTCTTATCTCTAGGCTCATCGATTGATGGGGGATTGACATAGACATGGTTATCTTGGCTTATATGACTCTTTTATTTTGTCAAAGATTGAAAGATAAGGCTGCCATCTCTATTTTTTAGGACATGTTTTTGGGGGTTCTCAAAATAAAAATATTTTTGTTTTGTAGAATGGTTTCCTTGATGCTTGTGAAATAATGATATGATGTATTTCACATTGAGAAATTACTAGGTGTTACAACACTGCAAAAATATCATTTGTTTAACAAATGGTATGTGATGAGTGGTAAATTAATGGTATAACTTTGGTCAAGAGGACAACAAATAAATATTTGGGGTTTTTGGAGGATTGCAATCTCTGTCAAAGAGAGGGACATTTAGTACAACACATCATTGATAGAATGAAAAATAGGTGATACATCAAAGATGGTGAGATGTGAGTTTCATTTCCAAGGATAGGATGCCTATGTAAGAAAGCCTCAGCATTAATGCATGCAAGAATTTGGTAATAAAGAATTCTTTAAACTAACCCCAACTATTTTTTCTTAACAAATAGATTGATAAATGCAATGGGACTACCTATGGTTGAGGGCTCATCAAATGAAGACCCATTTTGCACCCAACTTGAATGACAAAGAGGAGTTGGAGGAAACATATATTATAATAAGTCTCATGGTTGCCTTTAGAAGTTTAAACCTTGTGACATCTTCATAAATTTCAGGTTGGAATCAACTAACTTCAAAGAGAAAATAAAAGATGGTCTAGAGAACTAGGATCTTGATTACTTTTGGATGTCTTGAAGATGGAAGTGTCACCTTGCAAGAATTAATGACCATAAAATTTTCAAATTTTGTTGTAATTATTGAAATTCAATTTTTTGAAATAGTTTGAAGATTGTCACTTTGTCTCCGAGGAAACCACAACCATTTTTGTTGATATGATAAAAGGGAGAATGGGCATATATATGGAAATATGTAGAGAAGAATGATATAATGCAATATAATGTAGCCATCAAATATGATATTCAAGGATAACTTTAAGAAACCCCCTTTTAAAAAAAGTATAAAATCTTTGTGAAAACAACATTATTTTAGGGGGGAAAATTTAATTTCTATTGGCAATTTGTTTTATCAAACTAGAAAAAAATTTAATTTTATTGGCAATTTTGTTTATGTTGTGTGAAAATTTTGTAAAACCTTGGAAAATCTTTAATTATTGGAGAAACTCACAACCAAAAGTACAAATACCTAGAAACTATATTTTTATATTATATAAAACATGTTAACCCATTTTAATAACCATTAGATGATCCTAAATCAATAGTAAAAATCCCATTTTATGCCAAAATGGTAAAGGAAAACAAGTTTTAGAGAAAGTCTCCAGAATAATGACACAAGTCCACAATCAAATCTATTTCAAGCCAAATAATAAAAGGATAAAAAATTACTTGAAAAGTCTATGCATTTAACATATAACCTATCTTAAAGTTTTACCACATTGGCAAATGTGACCATTGAATAGGAGAAACCTCAAAAATTGTAGGCAAAAATATTTAATTTGCCATGTGGAAAGATTAGATTCCATTGGCAAAGTCATCAAAAAATAAAATAAAATAATGTATCATTATTGGCGATTGGTCTAAGCATGGGACCCTATTTTCATAAAGTGTGGGCGAAATAGGCACCCCAAAGGTGCAAAAATTTTCTGCCAATTCAAGGTCCCCGATGAGTAAAATTTTCCATTTGGCGAATGTTCACCATGAAAGTTATCCCTAATGATATGCACACCTTTTTCTAATGTTGGGTGCAATGCATTTCTATTTCTTCAAGTTTAGTTTTTTACAATAATGAAATTGTACATTTGACTGTCACCTTCAAAACTTGTGTCATTGACTAGAACCTTGTGATATTGAATTGTGCAAATAGAAAGAAATTGCAATGTCTTTTTGTGAAAATTAAATACAATTAGAAATGTTAGTATTATAAATCCAATTCATTTGCATTGATATAATTGGTTGATTGATGGTTTATAAACGGTCTAGACCATCTTGTAAAACTATGTGAATACTTGATCAGAAGTGACTCTACAATCCAATGGAAAATGGATTGGTCCATAACATAATTCATTTTTTTACTTAATAGTATTTAGGGCTCTATAGTAATTTTGAAGTATGATTTTGATCATAGGTGTTGATTATCAGGATAGCTACAAATGTGACAACATTGTCTATATGTTATGTATTTTTCAAAGGCAACAAATATCTCTAATATTTATATTGTGGATGAGGCAGGAAGAGACATGTCCCTACATTGAGACATGTCTCTTCATTAACACCTTCTCATTATATATATACATACATATATTATATATATAATTATATATATATATATATATATATATATATATATATATATACATACATATATACATATGTATATATGTGTTTATATATGTATATATGTATATATGTGTATATATATCTATACATATATACATGCATATATATACACACATGTATACATATATATACATGTATAGATACTTATATGCATGTATGTAGACATATGAATATATGTATCTATACATGTATATATATTCATGTATATACATACATACATATATGTATCCATACATGTATATATATGCATGTATATATATGTATAGATATACACACACACATATAGATATATATACATCTATATACATATATAAATATATGTACATATATATGTATACATATGTATAAATACATGTATACATATCTGTATATATATACATATGTATATATATATACATATATGTATACATATGTGTATATATACACATATGTATACATGTATATATACATATGTATTCATGTATATATATACATATATATACATGTATAGATACACATATATATGTATGTATCTATACATGTATATATATACATATATGTGTATATATATGTATATATTTGTGTATATACATGTATATATATAGTTTCATAGGTTTATCTAGCTAAAGCTACAAAACATCAACACTCCCTCTTAGCTAGGGAGGATAAACACAAGATATAATATTACCTTGATGTTAAAAATAGGAATGACAAGTTTAAGGATATATTTGATCTATAGATATCTACCACTTTAGATATCATCTCATGATATCAAAAGTAATGGCCTCCTAAATGTCAAGTCACATGATATTTACCAATTACTCTGAGTATTGAGCATTGGCCTCCTAAATGTTGACTTGCAAGATATTCACCAAGTACTTTAAGTAATGGCCTTTTGAACATCAAGTCACATGATATTCACCAAGCACTCTAAGTAATGGCCTCCTGAATATCAAGTTGCATAACACTCACCAAGTACTAAAAAATGTTCATAAAGTAATTGCACACATATCCTCAATGATACCTACCATAGTAACATTCATGATCTATTTAAAGAACTTAATCTATCATGCATGATATAATCTATTATGATAAGTTTCAGACATCATCAAATGTCTATCACAATATAAGGACATGGTTTGTTTAAGGAACTTAATCCACCATCCAATTTATAATCTATTATGATCTGTTTTAGACATCATAAATTATCTATCACAATAAGAGATCTAGTTATTAAAAGATTATCACCTTTCAATAAACTTCTACTAATACAAGTGATAATCATTTAGAAGTCACCACTTCCTCATCCCATTACAATCATGTAGTTACACACATGGATTTTTACACTCCCTCTAAATATCAATCTTTTGAACTCCTCATCCAATGTTGCCTTTGATGAAGTGTTAGACTCTCTCTAAATATGATATCAATCTTCTTCTTTTTTTCTTTTTTAAAATTTGCTTTTGAATTTCCATCCCCTATATATGAATGTGGGAGAGAGTATGCGATATAACTTAATGTGATATTTCCTTATTAACATCTAACACCCCTATGTAGTCCAAATATTCTTCATTAAACCCTTGTTCAACTAATGGGGTCAATTTTACATATTTTCCTTGGCCTATTTTCTCTTGTAGGGTCGACATGGAATGCTTATAAATGATGAGGTAGTTATAATTCCTTCTACATTGGCAGTAATAGTAGTTATCTTTATTCCTCTCTATTCCACTTTAAGTATTGTTTGGGCCCTCTTTTGTATTGATAGTCTAACCTACCTTTTATTTTGTGCAGAGAATTATCTTTACGTTAGAATGGTTGTGTTCTTCACACTTGTGTTTGGGTCTTTGCCTTAGAAGGGAGGTGGAAATAGGGTGTTTGCCCCTTTGTCTATAACTGATCATAAATTAAATTTTTTCTACTCTAGGTAATTTTTCTTGTTAATATCTTTCTTGTGACTTCACTTCATTCTAATTTCTTCATTCTTATTTTACATATACTAATCACAATTGCTCAAGAATTTTTAAAGCATTTTCAATAAACCTAGTTTGTAGGTATCCAACAATCATCACATTTTTTGAAATGACATCTCATTGATGCATTTGGCCAAATAGTATCACAATGTCATTTACTTGTTCAAAGCTTCCATATTTTGCATATATATCAACAATAATTCATGAAAATAAAATAAAAATTCTCAAAGTTTATTTATTATTTTTGATTCAATTTCCATTCTATTTGTTTTAGTATGTCCACAATCATTTCTTCAATTTGATGACATCTCTATTAAGGCATTTTCATGTATTGATATTAATTCTCAAGACGATTGACGATAAAAAAAATTCTTCCAACAAAAGGAGACATTTGGTCAAAGAGAAAGCAAGGTGAAGATATCATTTATGGAACATAAGGAAAGGTTTGTGGGGTGTGAGTGTCATTTTAGGTTTAGATCTCCTCAAATACTTGAATATTTCTCTAGTTTTGGAACTCTATCTTGGAGACTCTTTTCATTACATCAGTGCCATTGTGTTTATCATTAAATTGGTGCTGAAGTAATAAATTGAGAAATGTATACACACAATACTATTATGAATCACTCTATTCATGATCTGTCTATTCCCTATTGCTTGGCAGAATGATAGCACATAATCACAACCTTACATTGTCTCATCACAATTATGAAAAGAAGTATGATTATTTAGAAATACTTAGTGAACCTCATATGGAGGGGGCATTTCCAGGATTCACCATTAAGCCAAATTTATGAAGATTTAGACATCTTGACTAAATGAGCTGAAGTAATCAAAGATGTGAATTTTTTGAATGTGTATGTTGATTCCATAGCTTCCATTATAGCCACAAAATATTTATACTAGTCTTTGATCACTTTATTACATTCTTAATTTGGCTCTAATACCATGTTGTTTTATTAAGATCATTGCAAATTTTATAACATTGTCTATATGTTATATTTTTTTCAAAGGTATAAATATCCCTAATATTTATATTGTGGACGAGGCATGGAGAGACACATCCCTATATTGAGACATGTCTCTTCATTAACACATTCTCATTTAATTAATATAATGATATTCACACATATATGTATACACACATGCACACATATATGTACACACACAAATACATACATACACACACACACATATACAATTGATATGTTTGTATATATATATATATATATATGATATTCACACATATATGTATACACACATGCACACATATATGTACACACACAAATACATACATACATATATATATATATATATACATACATATATATATATATATATATATATATATATATGTATATATATATATATATATATATATATATATATATATATATATATATATATATATATGTATATAGATATGTATGTATATATTTGTATGTACAGACATACATGTGTGTGTGTGTGTGTGTGTGTGTGTGTGTGTGTGTGTGTGTGCGCGCGCGCGTACATAGTCTCAAAGGTTTATCTAGCTGAAGCTACCAACCATCAATTGTAGGATTGATTTATACATAAATTAATTTTTTTTATTAAACATTAAAATAAAAAAGTATACCCACCTTGGTAGGATAGAACCAAAAGAGAAGATGATTTGATCTTTTGAAGGTTAATCCTATTCATTGGACAAGATTGTATATTTGGGATCATAAGTATTTAAGATCATGTTCCCCAAATAGCAGTTTTGAGACCCAACACTAGCTGGAGTGAGACCTTGGATACTTTTGGGGCACACACTATCAAAATAGGCATGACTACTTTCCACCACCTCGCACATAGCTATTTCTATCTCTACCACCTCCTATATGCTCCAATCTACTACTAGGAGGCTTGTTTTATCTATACACAAACTGGTAAAAAAATGTCCTCCTTCCCTTATCTTTGAAGTTACCAGAAGGTGCATAAGTCAAAGTGATCCATTTAACTTGCAGTGAGATGACTATATTTTCTCTGGAATACCCCAAAGTCATTAAGGAAATTGGCCCAAAAATCCTCCAAGTAGGGCGTGTGATTTTTGGCCTTGGGCATTAATTTGGTATTTTGAGTAGTAATGTCAAAATTATGTTGGGTGAGGTAAAATTTATGAAATTGATATACTTCCAACTCATTGGAAACCTCCTTTTCTTGAGCCACCATGCAACTATAACTATCATATTTCACAAGGAACTCAACAATTTGATAATCCTCTTACTCGTACAAACGTAGTGGATCTCCATAATCTATCTACTAAATTCTAACAAAATTATTTTGTGAAAATAGACCCAAGGAAGTATCAAAGGGGAGACTATAAACTATCAATATGGATGTAGATACTTTGCTTATTTATAATTTAATAGGGTCCCCATCCTTTGATCAATTTGTTCACCCAATCTAAGAGGCATAATCCAACATCTCATGAGATTGTGATCATACAATCAGTAAAGAAATAATCATTCACATGTGAAAAACTATTTAAGTAATCATCAAAGAGTAGCTATGGATAATATACCTGAGGAAAAGAATCCTTGATCTTTAAATCCATTATTCTTACAATGTTTATACCTTAAAGTCAAAATGTTTACCTCGATTTAGCCAAATAACATAAGAAGTCATATAAAAAGACTTATTTTTTTCTAGATTCCTTAGCTAACCATATATGTGATGGTAGATAATGATGGGCCAATCAAACTTAACATCTTTCCATGTCATCATATGAATGCAATAGTACATTTAGGGGGAAAAATTGATGCAGAAGCATCTTGGATTATATTTCTATCTTGCATGTTTTTCATGTTTCTCTATTGGTGCCAAGTTCTTGGTTGATTTCAAGTTCCTTGTTGGTGCTGAGTTCCTTGTTGGTGCCAAGTTCCATGTTGGTGTCGAGTTGCTTGTTGGTGCTGAGTTGCTTGTAAGTGCCGAATTCCTATTGATGCTAAGTTCTTGTGTATGTCGAGCATTTTTGAGTGGCAATATTTTCCTTGGTCCTTTGTCAATTGAGTTGTCTGTGTTTGGTTCTAATTTGGGCCAACTATGCATGCATTTAATTTGGTATTTGCATTTAATATTTTTTGTGAGCTGACTTGTGGCTTGGTTTCACATTTAATATAAGAGTTTATTTAGTTGGTAATTATTTACAGACCAATTTATGGCCGTGCAAGTATTTAAGGGGATCTTGGGTAGAGTCTTAGGGATGATTATATGAGGAAGAGTGAGGAGTTAGAGAAAAAGGATAGTTTTGTCTAGAGAGTTAGAATGCGAAGATAATTATTGAAGATCAAAGTCTAAATTATATTATTGGTTGCAACCTAGAAGGCCTCACATCCAAGCATGTATGCTAATAATTTGATGAATCAATAAGAGTTATTCTCTTCTATCTCCTTTTATTTTTGTTCTTCGTATTGTGTTTCTAATGTGTTTACTCTTGCAGGTGACTTTGGTAGCTGGATGTGTGTTTGGTCCTAGTTTTGTTTAGTCTCCCTATGTTATGTGGTATCAAAACTTGAGGTTTGTCCTTCTAGATATTTGATTGTGTAGAACACTAAGTTTATTTGGTTGTAGGGTAGTAGATCTAAAGATTTAACCTACAACTTGCAGAGAGTTATGATATTGTAGGAACCTGATTGTAAAGATAGTTCGATGTAGTGGAAATGCTAACAATGCCATATTAGATACATTGAGAAAAATTGTAGCCAGATTAGATGTTGTAGAGACAACCTAGAGGAGAGGAGCACATCTTGATTATGTGAGTGATGATGAAGTAGTAGCACCAAAACCTAATCTAAAACCTGAAGAAGATCAACATGAGACAAGGTTGTTGAGAGTATTATCTAGGGCACATTCAAAGAGTGTTGTAAAAGTTGTTCCTTATGATAGAAAGTTGGACACCATTGCTATGTTGGATTGGATCTTTGTTACAGAGAAGTTCTTTGAGTATGAAAATAATCCTGATAATAAGAAGGTGAATATTATAGTTACTAGGTTGAAGAGTCATGCTTTACTGTCATGGGACAATCTGCAAACTAATAGACAAAGGAGAGGAAAGGAGAAAATTAGGACTTGGCTAAAAATGGAAAACAAGGTGAAGAACAAGTTACTTCTTGCTGATTATCAAGTTATCTTGTTGAGAAAGATGCAAAATTTAAGACAAAGGGACATGACTGCAAAGGAGTATACTGAGGAATTCTATAGATTGGACTTCAGATCTAGACATATGGATGATGATGTGGAGAAAATTGAAAGGTACATAAATGGATTGAGATCTAGGATTCAAGATAAAATAAGTTTTGTGAAATTGGAAAGTGTGGAGGAAGCATATCAATATGCCTTGAAAGCTAAGGAGATCTTGATAAAGAAGCATGAACAAAGAAAAAGAGGCAGAGGTGGAAGATTCTAGAGAGACAGAGGTAGATCTTATGGAGAAGGTGGAAGATCTAAATTTTTTATACAAGATAAGGAAAAATATGAATGGAAGAGTGATGAAAAAGGAAAGACTGAGTGGAAAGGTGGTGATGCTTACTGAGGAGGTACTAGTTCTCATCAAGGAAGAGGTAATTCTTATTCTAGAGGTAGTTTTCGTGGTAACTGTTTTAGATGTGGTAAAGAAGGGCATAGACCCTTTGAAAATGTGCAAGGTAACATAAATGATGTGGTTGAAGAAGACAGTGAGGGTTCATTGAGTGGACCTAAGGCTGGAGAAAATTTGATGGTAAGAAGAAACTTATGTAATAAGGGAAGTGATGAGGAACCTATTCTAAGGAGAAGTCTTTTCAAGACCAGATGTAAGATGGCTAGAAAATGTTACAAGGTGACCATTGATAGTGAAAGTTATACAGATTTGGCATCAAAAGAGCTGGTTACAAATTTTCAAATGCAGAGGCTAAAGCATCCTAAACCCCATCATATTTCATGGATCAAAGATGAGCATAAGATATTGGTAAGTGAACAATGTATCATGAAGTTCAAGATTGGACATTATTTTGATGAAGCTTTGTGTGATATTATGCTAATGGATTGTTGCCATATTTTGTTGGGTAGACCTTGGAAATATAATAGATATGCTATATATGATGGAATATTGAACCAATATACTCTTTGGATGAATGGGAGAAAGAAAATATTGTTAGCTTTGATTGAAAGTCTAGCTAAGGTTAATTATAGTACTACAAGAATTCACATGGTTAATGGAAATCAATTTGAAAAAGAATTGAAGATGAATAAAGTATTTTTCTAGATAATTCCAAGGAGGCAAAGTTGTACCAGTAGCAGGTGAATGATAGAAAATAGTGTTGACTAAGTGATAGTTGAAATTGGTAGAGGCCAAGTACTAGCAACAAATAAAAATTTTCTGAATGAGTATAAAGATATTGTTGCAGAAGATATTCCTGATGGTTTATCACCAGTAAGAAGTATAAGTCATTGTATGGACTTGATTCTTGGAGCTAGTTTGCTAGACAAAGCACCATATAGATTGACATCTATAGAGAATGAAGAACTTAACATACAAGTGCATGAGTTGTTACAGAAGGGTCTAATCAGAGAAAGTTTGAGTCCATGTGTTGTACATGCTATATTAGCACCTAAGAAGAATGAAGAATGGGGGATGTGTACTAATTTAAGAGAAATTAACAAGATCACAACGAAATATAGGTTTCCTATGTTGAGGATGGATAACATAATGGATTCTTTGAGTGGAGAAAAGTATTTTACCAAGATTGATTTGAAGAGTGGTTATCATCAGATAAAAATCAAAGAAGGTGATGAAGGGAATACTTCTTTGAAGACAAAAGATGGTTTTTATGAATGGTTGGTAATGCCTTTTGGTTTGACTAATGCACCTAGTACTTTCATGAGGTTGATGAATAAGGTTATCAAGAGATTCTTGGGTAATTTTGTGATTTTTTGTTTGGATGATATTCTAATATTCAGTAAGACTAAGGAAGAACATCTTGAGCATGTTAGACAAGTATTGCAAAGATTGAAAGAAGAAAAGTTGATGACTAACTTGAAAAAGTGTTCTTTTATGCAAGAGGAGATTGTGTATTTGGGATTTGTGATTTTAGTTGATGGTTTGAGATGGATCATGATAAGGTTAAAGAAATTTTGGAATGGCCTACACCTGAGAATGTGGGTGAGGTAAGATCATTTCATGGTTTGGCTAGATTTTTTAGGAAGTTAATAAATAATTTAAATTTTTTTTGTAATGCTATGACTAAGACAATGAGAAGAGACAAAACGAATTTCAAGTGGACACATGAAGCTAATAAGAGTTTTGATGCTTTGAAACAAAAGGTTATTGTGTTTTAGATTAAGGCAAAAATAGGTTTTGAAGGGACTCGAAACACTTTACAACAATCTAGATAAAAATATTAAGAACCACCAAGTTTTACAAGGACCTAAAACATAAAGTAAAGACAAAACACACCCAAAAACTAGGTTTTACAAGGACTTAAAACCACAAGTTTAAACCAAAAAAAGAAACCAGGTTTTACAAGGACCTAGAATCTAAAGTTTTAAACAAGCTAGAAAACAAAAAGCAAAACCAATAAAACCACATGGACCAACAACCAACACACTAACACCCACAACCAACACCTACAATAGGTCTTTGATGATATTCGCCACCTCTTTACCTACTTCTACAATATTTTGGATAATTTTAGCCAAAGCTAAAATAGGAGCCTCAAGAGCCTCAGTGACCTTTTTCCTAATGCCCTACCTGGTTCTCTTACTAGGTCCTCCTAAACTCCCCATCCCAACATTACTTGGAGACATAATCTCCTCATTGCTCTTCTTACCCAAATTAGCCGCTGCAACACACAAATTGGAAGGACCCTATCCCATTCTTTACCCACTTTTCTTTATTAAGTAATGGAGTTCCCACTTATACTCCTTGAGCTTTTTAGGGATGTTACCAACTTAAATTTATAGCTATGCTCTCATAGTATGTTCATGGTCCAACTCTTTCTACATAACCCTCACTTTTTTCTTGAGCATTGTAATTTTATTATAAAGCCAGGAATCACCTTAAAGGGATGACTCTGCTTTAAGATTAGTAGTATGAAATGAAGGAAGGATGATTTTGCTTCATGAGACTCTTCCATGAACCCTTCAACAACCCTAACTTTAGAATCAATAGCAGTAGTAACTGTATTGATCTAGAATTCAATGTTAGCATCTTGCTTCTCCATCATCTCCTCTTTTTTCTCTTTACTTAGGCTGTTGTCCTTCACAACAAGGTCTTTACCCTCATTTTCCTTTCCAATATCCTTTTCCATTTTCTCCTCACTATCATTCCTCTTCGAAGGGGAAATGTGAAAACTCTATTTCTCTTCATCATCTCCTAAGGATTTTGACCCAACATTAGATTTAGTTAATTTGTCCTTGCTACCCTCCATATTATCTTTACCAGTTGAAACACCTTTGCTACTAGAATATCCATCCAGGTTGGAACTGAGGTCCCCCATTTCCATTTTGTCTATTTGTCTAAATTCTCAGACTCTATGATTTCCTCCACATTTTTCTTTTTACTCTCCTATTTGAAACCCTCTTTGATACTCTTGCTATCACTAGTACCTTCTTCATTTTTGACCTTAATTCTCTTAGAGTGAGGATCATTACTAGACACTTTCCACTTCTCCACAACCAAAGAGGGTTTAATAGCCTTGCCCTTAAAATTTTTTTCTATAAGTAAAATTAATCCCTCACAAAGCATAGGACAAGATTCTTTCTTCCTATGAGCATAGAGGATTTGAAGCAGATAATATTTCAAGTAAAATGGAAAAGAGATCCTATCTTTATGCCTAAAATAATTTAGGAAAACAAAGTAAAACTTATGGACTCTCTTTTTTCTACCATAAAGAATAAAATACTCATGAATGTATGACAACACATCCCTCCAGATGACCTTGATCTATTTTAGGTGGTAGAGATCTCCATTTTTTCTCCAAGTTTTTCTCTTTTGCTTCCATTTTTGGGAATTTATTAAATGCTACATTCGAGATACTAGTCTCCTTGCTGAATTTAATCCCATCCACGGGAAGGTCCATAAGCTCGGAAATAAATTCTTCAGACAAATTCATGGTGACCCCCATATAATGGGACCCTTTCTTCAATCCAAAATTTGAAGAAAATCTTAGTAATATGAGGCTTATACCCATGGAGTCTCTTAATGTAAGTCATTACTTTCCCCTTTTGCCAAATCTCCCACACAAAAGCATTCACCTTCCACTCCCTACAATTACTCAGTTCTTTCTTTCTTGGTTCCCCTCCCATCTCATACTCTTCTTTGCACCTACAATTCGCCTGAGAAATGAAAACCAAAAGAAAGAATAAAGTTTTTATGATTACTGAGGAGATTTTAAGCTTACATATGTGTCAAATACAAATCATAATAGCACCATAGTACTTCCTAGGGAAACTCATACTTTCCTTTGTAAACCCATCATTCCCCTTAAAAAATTTTCCAATCTTAGGAGATCTTTCCTTCTCTAGCATGCATCTTGTCATAATTAGTTATAGCTATAAGCTCTGATTCCTTGCATAGGTTAGCTTGCCACCTCAGTTTACTTTCCCTATAGATAGCTTGGTTAGCAATCCATCTAGCTACTAAATTGCCCTCCCAAAATATATGAGGAATTAAAACATTATCAAATTTATTCATAAGATCTTTAATTTCCAAATATACTTCCCTCAATGGTCCAAGTTATCAGACTCTTGTTACTAAGAATATTAATAATATTAAGTGAATCTCCTTCCAACCATAGATCTTGATATCTAGAATCCATAACCAACCTCATAGCATACAAAGCAGCCGTTGCCTCTACTTTATGGCTAGTAGAGATACTTATAGGAATGACAATAACATCAACAATTCTACTAGATTGGTCCCTCAAAACACCTCCACAACCATATTTTTCAAGATTCCTTTAGCTACACCATCAAAATTACCTTTAATCTATCCCATACATGGAGAATTCCATTTAACAATCTATCTCTAATCATCAATTTTGGTTTTATTGCTTTTAGTCTTCATAGGATTACTAATTTGGGTTTCATCAATCATTTTTCTTTGAGATTTGAAGTTTTCCTTGATATTCATGATAATATTATGACTAAGAACCTACTAAAGAATTTATTTATCTCTAAAGATTCTAAAATTTGTCTCTTTCCAGATTCCCCACCAAAGATGGGGTAGAGAAAATTTACAAAGGAAACCAATATCAACATCCTTTGAAGGGAAAGTCCAACTCTAGAAACATTGATTAATGTTGTTACATTGGACCCAATTTAAATTCCAATAAAGAAGGATATAATTCCAATTTTTTTGGCTATACCTACAATTTAAGAAAAGGTGATTCCTATCTTTAGATTCCATTTTACATAAACAAGATCTGTTGACCAAATAAATCCATCTTTTTTGCAAATTTTTTAGAGCTAAGACTTTGTTTGGAGCATAATACAAATAAAGATATTGATTTTAGGAGTAAGAACTTTAATCCAAGCTTTAGCCCATAAAGGTATATTTCCCATATCCCCCAAACTATTTTATCTTCAATATGAGGATAAAGGCTAAAAGCATTAAGAATTAATTGGATATTGGTAAAAATTAGATTAATCTTAGCAAGATTAACCCATTCTCTATTAATCCAATATTTATCCACTAAAATGCCATAAATATGTTTACATCTATCAACAAGAGTTCTATCCTCAAAATCCTTAATCAAAGGATGATCCAGAAGCCACACATCATCCTAGAACCTAATCTTATGCCCATTGCCCACTTTCCATTTGTAACCCTTGTTTAAAATATGTTTAGCTCCCTAGACAACACCCCAAATTGTAGAAGAAGACTAAACATTTGGGTATGATAGAAAATTAGGCAGAGTAGAAGTAGAAAAAAGGTATTTATGTTTTCAAATAGAACTCCATTCCTTATTCTCATGATAAAATCTCCAGCCCTGCTTTGCAAGTAAAGTTTTATTCATACTCCTAACTATACACTATAAACATGTCACACTCTAAACCATTCTATCCAAGGGATTCCATGAGTTCAGAATGCTTGGATGCTAGCTTAGAGCTCCCTATCCATGGAGTGTAAGAGAGTATGATTCGAATATGTGGGCTCTCAACTAAGCCTTATGAATACTCTTCTTGCTAGTAAACAATGTAATGGGATGTTCCAAAGATGAGATGCAAGAATGCAAATGTCCACAAGGAGTTCCTCAAAGATGAAATATAAATGTGAAGTAAGCTAAGATGGAATGGAAAGTGCAACTATGCTAACAAGATGAAAGTATTACAATATCCAAGCTAATTGTGCTATGTGAGATAAATCATTGCAAAAGAGAAACTGAACCAACATGCAACATGATATTAAGCTAGAATTCTATGGAATGAGAGCATGAAGACAAGAAAATGGAAGTTTTCCATAAATCTCCAAAGAATCCTATTAGAAAACCTCTAGCATAACAATATTCAAAAGGTGGATGGATCCTGTGACAAGGGGAGAGCTCTTTCTTTCAAAGTCGTACGAACGATAGAGATCAAGGTCAAGATGATGGATGATCAATGACAGAGTTTGAAAATAGGAGTGATCCATGTGTAGACACAAGTTAACCAATAAAATATAAGTTGACTTCCCATATAAGACAAAAATCACAAAGACTTTTGTTTTAATTTGAAAAATAGAAAAAAGGACTTTATCTGTCCACTTTAAGTGGGTTAGAAGAATAGGGTATTTTATTTAATTAAAAGGGGAATGTTCTTTTAATCAAATAATGAACTTAGGATAGCATAGTCAAACTATAGGTTATAATCAAATTAATTGATTATTAGCAATTTGGTCTAGGTAAATGATTAATTAAATTAGCTAAAATGGTAAGAAGGGGGCTAATAGTCTAGATGACCATTTTTGGATGATTACATTTACCCCTCTTTGACTAATGCATGATCAATCTGGGAATACATTACATTAAAGAAAATAGAAACCAAGTAAGTAGCAATAGATATAGATATATGATTTTGAAGAACAAAATGCAGAAAGAGCTAGCAAATCCTGAATGTACAATCTAGTAACAATAGTACTGAACACTAGGAAAAAGATGATGTCAAAATTCAAGAAGAATGCTAACACCTAGAAAAGCAGATAGATCGAGAGCAAATGAAAAGATCAAAGATATGCTCCTAAGAAATATATATCTGTAGTAAGTGATGATAGAGTATTTCAGTGAGGTTTAGATGTATGAGGTGGTAGGATAATTTTAGAAGAAGATGGAGTGGAAGGCTTTGGAAGCTTTTTATGAAGCTTTTTGGAAGAAGATGGAGTGGAAGACTTTGGAAGCTTTGAATGTAAACTTTGATATATTCAAGTCTTTCAAGAGAGACTTGGGGATCCATATAGCTTTAGATTTTTCTTTTTCTTTGGATGATTGAGAGTGCATTTCTTCAATGATGGATTTAGGAACCCATATTTTCTTTGATTTAGCTCTTTGGGTAGTAGACCTTTGTGGTCTCTTGAATGTTTTATATTTCTTAGCATTCACATGTTGATTAGATAGAACATAGTGATCTTCATTTTTCAATGGATTCTTATGTTTATTCTCGCTTCCAAAAGACTTGGGATTTGTGGATGAATAAGGCTGATATGACTGGTTTAGATGGATAGATGGGTGAAAATTCATTAAGGATAAGTGTCTTTGTTGATCTTGAGTCATGATAGGAGAGTTAGGAATGGAAAATATTGGAGATGAAGGAACATAAGGTCCCAATATAGATGGAAGGTTTGGAGGCTTTAACTTTGATGGATAAGGACCAAGGATAGATTCAATAGATGAAAATCCATAGTGGAAAGGGATATCAACATATTTAGAGTGAGAAATATGGTCAAATCCATCAATAGATTCATGAGTAGCTTTGATAGGAGCAACGATTTTAATAGGAGCACTTGAAGCTTGAGCACAATTTTGAAGTGGATATGGAGAAGTAGAACAAGAAGGGATACTTTGATCTTGAAAAGTAGCTTTCGATAGCATAGGAAGAGAACTTTCTTCATAATTTTTAGTAAGCTCAATGGAAATAGTGGAAGTGATGTCTTCATCATACTTAGGAGGTGGATAAGACATAGGATATGGAGGAGTGACATTTTGAAGGAGATGAAAGTGTGCTTGATCTTGATCTTTCTTGACATTTATAAATTTTTCTTTTTGAGAGTCCTCTTGACATGGAGCCACTTCTAAAGACAAGGGAGAAAGCATGGATTTCCTAATAGGACCTTGAAGAGGTAATGAAGAACTATCTAGAGGAGGAATAGTAGGCATAGAATTGGATGAAGGTTGAGGATTTTTAGTTTTAGTAGCATGTAAAAGGTTTGCAGCCAAGTGAAGGTTAGCTTGAGTTTCTTTTAGAGGTATCCCTTGAGGATATGCATAGTCAGTGCATAAAGCATTAGGTTCTTTATTTGATGGAGGCATGTTGGAAAGATTTGAAGTGTTAGGAGATGCATAATTGTTAGAAGAAGTGGAGGTGTCAAGGAGACCACGTATAGACATAGGTTCATAAACATGATCTTTCCCAAGAGAAGTATCCTCACCACATGAGTCACTAGAGGTTCCAAGATAAAAAATCTCATCATTAATGAGATCTTGCACTTTATGTTTCAGCTCTATACAATTAGAAGTAGCATGGTCATTAGATTGATGATAAGAAAAATAATCATCCAAGAAATGATTTCCATAGTAGCTAGACTTAGGCAACATGATGAGCTTGGTGCCAAGAATTGTTCTCAAAATGTCATCATAAGAATTTTCTATGGGAGTAAAAGTTCTCTCAAAAATATGTCTAGAATCATTTTTTTGTTTCTCAAGCAAATAACAAGCTATCATGTCTTCATCATATTGGTCAAAGATAGGCTTGTTGTGAAATTTTGGTGTATGCTCCAAGGATGTATCATTTTCTTGCTCTAAAAAAAGGCCTTTAGATCTAGTAGGAGAAGACAATTGATGTCTTGAAGTAGAGCATGTAGACCTAGAAGAAGAGGATGACCTTAAAGAGGATGGCTTATGTACATATAGAGAACTAGAAAGAGAATCATCTGATGATTTTGTTTGTTCCTCAACTATTTTCTTAAATATAGCATATGTTTTTATCATGCCCTTAGTGAGACTAGTGTAAGTAGGGTCTGGGGTCTCTCAAGTTTATTGTACTAATGTGTAAGCTTTGCAATTCCCTAAAGAGCTCAAACATATCAGGATCATCTAGATTTGGTTGAGATCTAATAGCACAAGATTTAGATCCAATAATTGTAGATGCAAAGCCAAGCATAAAAGATCCTAGAAGATAACATGATGTTCTAACTATAGGAGGTAGAGTGTTCGCTTGTTAAATAGAGGGTAGCAACAAGAGAATGACTTGTCAAACAATGTTTCCAAGAAACTTACGACATGAATGACCCAAGTCAAGAGTTAGGAAAGAAGCCAAATATCCAAGTAGCCAAGTAGATAGATAGGTAAAGACAAGTGAATGACTCTCCTAATCAAGCAAGACAATCAAGAGGTCAAGGTAGTCATTTTAGCAAAACATACTCTAACATGTAGCTTCCAGACCCAAGGAACCATGGTAAACAAAGTATAGATACTTTAGACAACCTAAAAACAAGTTCAAAGCAAGAGAAATCTAGTTTAGAAACTAGGTGAGACAATACAGTAACTCAGATGACAGTTTAATAGCATAAAATGTTGTACGATATTGTTCACAGTAACAAGATGACACTTTTTCTTGGTACGACAATTTTTCTTTAGCAATGCAACATAATTTATTATAAGTAGGAGATATTAGTCAAAGTAACTGGGCAATACTTATTTTGGACAAAAATTATCGTACAATATTTCTCCAGCAAGGATGCAACAGTTTTCTAGTGAATTGTGAAAAATAAATAAATAGTGTTGACCCAAAAGTTTATGTTTCAATTTGACAATCATGTAGTTTTTAGATTAGATAGTGTGAGATTTCAGTTTGTGTCAATAAACAACATGGTTTGTAGATATGAAAGGTATTTTGCATGTCTCAATTAGTTGAACAAGGGACAAAGCAACCTTGCCAACACACGTATCATGTGATATCAGAAGAACTTTCTACCATGCTAGCGAGATGTTTGATGTAAAAGAATGTTTACATAGGTCAGCACATTTGAGAACACTTTCCAAGCATATCTACCTAGAGGTCATGGTTCATTACTCAACAGCTTGGCCCATGCTTGATGATCCTTTTGCTCACACCAAGTGGTTGCCCACAAGAGATATTAGCTTTGTCATGGAAATGCCATAAGCATAACCAAGGGAACACATATGGTGAGTGTAAAATGTTGGGGTGATCTGGGTAGTCCACTAGGATCGATCCTTGCACCAAGAAGTTGAGCTAAAAAATAGGGTAGCTACTAAGTTAGAGTGTTTAGAAAGGGCTTCCATTCATAATCTTCCTCTTGTACCCAAGTAATAGACACCCCACCTTGCGGTGGGTAATAGATCTCACGGTCATAAGAGCACCTTAAGCATTCTTGCCTAGTGATCTCCTCATGGTCGCAATCCCACAATCAATCACACTAAGTGAAGACAAACAATACATCTACCAAGGTTTTATGTCCTTGATAACCTTGAGTTTATAGTGGGCTGGAAGAGCTAGGTATTAGTTTTTCCCCACTTGGGTCATTCCTTTTAGGTTGTCCAAGAGCAGACCCTCTAAAGGATTCTAACTACTAAAAATTGGATCCACTTTCAAGAGTCAAGATTTTTGATTCACCACAATGGTGAAGACCACACTCTCCTATCTTGATCACTTCCCCCAATCATGCCAAGAAGATCCAATTATCCCCTTGCTTTCAAAGCCCAAAGGCAAGTCAAGATTTGTGATTCACCACAAGGGTGAAGAGCATACTCTTCTATCACCAAAGGACCTTAATTGCAAGTTTAATGTGCCTATGAAAATTAAACAACTAGTAGATGCCACACATGGAATAAAAGAAAAAAGCAAGCAATTTTGATTTTTATGCATTGGGCAGCCTTGCAACAAAATGTTAGTAGCCCTTGTGCATTTGAAGCTTTGACATGAGTTCTTTTTTTTTTTGCTATTTAAAAAAAAAATCTTTGACAAGCGTTCCCTACAAAACCACAAGCTAGAGTGTATGAAAGTAGATAACAAACATGAGCTATGAAAATGTTAACACCTTAGCATGATTTATGATGTCTACCATCCTACATGGAAGCTTGACTATGGGAGAATTTTTTTTTAAATTATTTTTTATACATGTAAAATAGTTTAGAAAAGACCAAATCCTACAGAACCAATAAAAGTAATTTTTTTAAGTATACCACAAGTTAGTCCCAAAATAATAGCAAAAAACTATAAAGAAACCTTTGTCAGACAGTTGCAGACTTGTAAAAACCAATAAGCAGCAAGCATCAATTGAAAAATTGACACAATCACCCAAAAAATAAGCAAATTCAAGCTAGGTGACAATTTATGTTGGAAGATTGTTGCATGATACTTCTTAGGATACACGTGCGATAGTTTTCTCTTACACAATATTTCTTCTTCAGCTAGGTGACAAAACTTATAATACCAAGGCAAGAAAGTTTAGTATTAGCATGTGATAATTTTATAGGAAAAGTGTCACACTATGGTACTAACAAAAGTCACATGATATTGGAAAAATATCACTTGAAATCTACGACTGTAAAAAAAGAAAATTTACGAAAAGAATGCAAAAAATGTAGAAATGCAGCAAGATAAAGAGAAAAACTAAGAAAATCTGCCCCACGGTGGGCACCATAAATGTACACTATAAATGTGTCACACTCTAAACCATTCTATTCAAGGGATTCCATGAGTTTGGAATGCTTGGATGCTGGCTTAGAGCTCCCTATCCATGGAGTGTAAGAGAGTATGATTCAAATATGAGGGCTCTCAGTTGAGCCTTAGGAATGCTCTTCTTGCTACTAAACCATGCAATGGGAGGTTCCAAAGACAAGATGCAAGAATTCAAATATCCAACAAAGATGCAATGCAAATGTGAAGTAAGCTAATATGGAATGCAAAGTGTAGCTATGTTAACAAGATAAAAGTATTAAAATATCCAAGCTATTTGTGCTATGTAAGATAAATGATTGCAAAAGAGAAACTAAACTAACATGCAACATGGTATTAAGCTAGAATGCAATGGAATGAGAGAATGAAGACAAGAAAATGGAAGTTCTCCATAAAGCTCCAAATAAACCTATTAAAAAACTTGCAACATAACAATATTCAAAAGGTGGATGGATCCTTTGACAAGGGGAGAACTCTTTCTTTTAAATTTGTATAGATGGTAGTGATCAAGGTCAAGATGATGTATGATAAACAATGGAGTTTGAAAATAGGAGTGATCCATGTGCATACACAAGTCAACCAATAAAATATAAGTTGACTTCCCATATAAGACAAAAGTCACAAAGCCTTTTCTTCTAATTTAAAAAATAGAAAAATGACTTTATGTGTGCACTTTAATTGGCTTAGAAGAATGGGGTATTTTATTGAATTAAAAGGGGACATGCTCTTTTAATCAAATAATGAACTTAGGATAGCATAGTCAAACTATAGGTTATAATAAAATTAATTGATTATTAGCAATTTGGTCTAGGTAAATGATTAATTAAATTAGCCAAAAAGTTGAGAAGGGGGCTAATAGTCTAGATGACCATTTTTAGGTGATTATACTAACAAACCTAATACCTAGCCCACCATCCAATTTAGGCTTAAAAATTTTCTCCCAAGCAATTAATGCCATTCTCCTCTTCACCTCAGATCCAGACCAAAGAAAGTTCCTTTGGATTTTGTCAACAATATCGACATATTTAGCTAGAATCCTAAAGAGACTCAAAGCATACTTAGGAATACTTTGGAGGCAAGCTTTAAGAAGAGTAACTTTACCAGCTTGACTCAACAAATTACCTTTCCACCCTACCAATTTCATATTGAATTTCTTAAATAGATCCTCCCAAAAAGAATCCAAAGGATTAGGTCCCAAAGGGTTGTTAGAGTAAGTTATTTATTACTCTAGTTGCTTTAGCTCTCTTAGGTGCATATAATTAATATTTTATATTAATTATAATCTGCAAACCTAGTTTTCTTTCCTTTAGAGTTTTGTTCACCTTAAAAGGTTAAACTTTTGTATTTTGTTTTGAATAACTTAGAATACATTTTTTGCTCTCATATTCTTGAGAACTTCTAAGCTCTTCTTTTTCCATTTTTTGGTTTCTCTTCATTGTAGGATATTGCATGAAGGTGTTCTTGAGGATCCGTGAAGTTGGTTTTCTCAACTTCTACATGGTATCAGAGTGGACCTACTGCTTCCTCATCTAAAGATTCTTGAAGCCACGATTTGGAGTCAGAAACCCTAGTTTTTTTGGAGTTTTTTTCTTCAAAAGGGTGAAGGGAAAATTTTTGGGGTAGTTTGGGCCCAAATAGATGCCGCCATTGAATATGGAAGGCTGTTTGCAGCCAAGAAACATATAAAACTTTTCATTTTTGGCTTTCGGGCATCTGTGAATTTTTTTTTTGTCCCCTTGCATGCTGCCGTACGGTTGTATGGACACAAGAATTTAAAAAAAAAACAAAAATATATAAAAATTGCGTTTAAAAAATGTGCTCAGCTCTGGCCTAGCCGCCGCCCCAGCTCTACCTTAGCTCAGTCTCCACCAGAGGGTGTTGCCAAGTTCTCCTCCTAGGTGCCACCTCCGCTAGAGGCACCACCGCTACGAAATCGCCAGCTGACGTTAGCATTTTGTTTATTGATGTTAGCATTCTGACTATTGACATCACTTAATGGTGACATTTTTTGGCAGCTGCTGACATCACTTGCCAACTAGGTGATGTCACTATCTGGCCACTGATGTTATTTCTAAGCTACTAGATTTTTTTTTGGTGGTGGTCTGGTGATGGCCATATGGGCATCAAAGTTAAGCCTGTGTTTGTAATTTTCTAGTGAGCTCCTCTTGTGGACCTGAAGTCAGTTTTTTGCTCATAACTTGAGCATACAGATGTATTTTTGTAATCCAAAAGAAGTGCCAAAAAGTTGACTGAGAGACAGAGATAATGGTGCTAGTTTTATTTAATTCCAAGTTCATTTGAGCTTCCATATTTGGTGTTGAAGTAGAGGCTTTTGTTTTCCTCTTCTCTACATCTAAATTTTAGGTTCTTTTCTCAATTTTTGTGTTTTTCCATAGTTGTTGCTTTGGTTTTGGGGGATACATTTATTCATTGTGGGGGGGAGCATTTTCTATTTTGTAATTTTCTTTAGAATTAATCCTTTCTACTTCTATCTTATTCTTTCTCTCAATGTCGGATCCTTCTGTGATCTAGCTCATGCCGCACAACTATCACACCTAGAAGACACAAATGACTAGGCTTTTTTATGTCAAGAAGCTTATGGTCACGCTTAGATGTGAAACAACCTATTCTATAGCACCCTTTTGAGGTTCTTCAACACAGAAACAAAATGGATGAAGCCATGGGACTGATTGCACTGAACATCTCCAATAGTCTACTATTTCACTTGGATGGTTTGACCACTCCACTGGCTATTTGGAAAAAATTCCACACATTGTTTGGCATAATGGATGAGTTTCAAGCACTTCAGCTTGATGCAGAGTTGACTTCTTTGACACCAACCAACTTTCCCACTATTGAAGACTTCTTGATGAAGTCGTATAATCTTGCAGGGATGTGGTAAAAACAAAACTGATGATGAGTGTATTTTTTTGATACTCTTAAAGTTGCGAGGATAGTATCAAATATTTTCTTCCATTTTTTACTCCACCATGGATGCCTTGGGTAACAGACATTAGATGCCCTCATTTGAGACATTTTTTGATTGGTTGACATGGGATTAGGCTAAGATCCAACAGGTGGATGCCTCTAGCTCTTTCAAGTAAGCATTGGTTGCTCAGACTTCTCAAGGGAAACCAAAACAGAAAGCCAAACTAAAGAAAGATACACCAAAAATTGATGCCAAACCTCCAACTAACCCTTCCAAGGGTAAATCTACTTCGAAGTCTACTGAGACCTGTCATTTTTGTGGAAAGGTTGGAAATCCTGTTTCTAGGTGTTGGAAATGTTTGGAGGCTTTAGAGGAAGCCATGCAGGAGCATCACATTTCAACTCCTAAGTCTTCATCCCCCCTGTAGGGAAAGATCACACTCTTACTACATGAGCTATGACTTCTGGGCCTACTTAGATTCCTTATTCTGGTGCCTCTCACCATATGACAAACACTCAGTAGTTGGTCACCTCACTTGCCCTTGGTCCTACTTCCTAGATTGATGTTGGGAACTCATCACATCTTTTTTTCATGGGTTCTGGTTTTGTTGCATTAGCTGGGGGCTCTCTTCAAGATGTTCTTCTTGTCCCTAACATTTTGATGAACCTATTGTCTATCTATTAGATTTGCCACTCTGGCTCTGGTAAGATAGTTGAGTTCTCACCAAATGATGTGGTTATTTAGGACTTACACGATTCTAAGATGATTGTGGCTACTGGGTGTGTTGATTTTTCATCTTGCCTCTATAGATTTGATGGATTTGAGTCTTTTGATGACATAGGTTCATGTCTTGTTGCACATGCATATTCAGTAAGAAAACTTTGGCATGAGCATTTTGGCCATGTCAATTATAGATATCTTAAGTAGATGAGCACACACGCACTTGTTCTTGGGCTTCCCCAGATTTACTATATAGATGGTGTTTGTTAGGGTTGTGCACTTGGGAAACAACATAGGGATCCTTTTCACATGGACAAGCCACTCATGCTTTGGCACCACTGGAGTTGATTCATAGTGACCTCATGTCATTTCCCACTCCTTTTTTAGGTGCTAGATATGTGCTTACTTTCATTGATGACTTCTCCAAACATACATGGGTGTACTTTTTGAAGTACAAGTCTGATGTCTTCAATTCATTTCGAGTCTTTAAGACATTTGTTGAGAAGCAGTCTGGTCTTTCTATTTGGTGGATATGTACAGATAATGGGGGGGAGTATGTGAACCAAGATTTTAGGGATTTTTTTTTTGAACATGGTCTTCAACATCAGTTTTCAGTGCTCTACACCCCTTAGTAGAATGGTGTGGCTGAGAGGAAGAACAAAACCCTTCAAGAGATGGCTAATTGTATGCTTTAGTCTAGGTCCATGGATTCCTATTTTTGGTTAGAGGCAGTCAATTGTGCCAACTATATTCAGAATCAGATGCCTCACAAGGTAGTTCAAAATATGACTCCTGAGGAGGCTTGGTCTCATGTCAAGCCTGATGTATCTTCATTCCAAGTTTTTGGTAGTGAAGCATGGGCATTTATACCAGATTCTCAAAGGAGAGAAATGGAGTGGAAGAGCTGACACCTCATTTTTGTTGGCTATTGCAAGGATGTTAAGGCCTACAGGTTGTTTGATCTTGATTCTAGAGAGGTCCTATTTCAACAGGATGTCTAGTTTGATGAGCGCCTTCCTGTAGTAGATACCCTGCATCCAGAGTCTACTTCACTTACCACCACTCCCTCATCCTTTCCAATCTCTTTTCTAGATGATGAGGATAATGATCATGTTGATCCCCATTTACCTCCACCATAGGATCCTCCCCAGATGCCTAAATGGGCTTGAGCTACAGTTGAGGTTGTAGGATTGCCAGCTAGTGATCCTACCACTTCCTGTCACACCCTTTCACATACTGTGGGTTCTAGTCTTCTTAGTCATGCTATTTGTGATGATCCTTAGACTTTTGTAGTAGTGATAGGACATCCTAAGTGGGACAATGCAATGGAGGAGGAGTATTCTTCTTCGATGAAGAATCATACTTGGGATCTTTGTTCTCCTCCTAAGAGAAGAAAGGTAGTGCGATGCAAATGGTTGTATCGTATTAAGTTTGTTGCTGATGGTTCCATTGATTAGCGCAAGGCCCGTCTTGTTGTGAAGGTTTTTTCATAGGTTGAGGGTATTGATTACACTGAGATATTTTCCCCTATTGCCAAGATGAACTCTATTTGCCTTGTCTTATCCCTTGCAGCTTCATAGGGATGACCCATTTTTCAGATGGATGTGAAGAGTGCATTCTTGCACGTTGATCTTATTGAGGAGATTTACATGGATTAGCCTCAAGGATTTGTGTAGGATTCCACTTTGGTTTTTAGACTTTGATGCTCATTGTATGGTCTCAAACAGGCCCCTCGGGCTTGGTATGAGAAGATGGAATCTTTTCTACTTTCTACAAGCTTCACTTGTTGCCATTTCAATCCTACAGTCTACATTCAACATCTTGAGGCTGAGGTTTTGATCCTTGTGCTATATGTTGATGATATTCTTCTCATAGGTAACTCATCCTTTATGATTAAGGATGTTCAGAGAGCATTGATGGAACAATTTGAGATAACTAATCTTGGATTGCAACATTATTTTCTTGGTCTCTAGATTGTTCAGTCGCCTGTTGGAATCTTTGTTTACCAGTAATAATATGCTCTTGACATGCTTTGACGCTTTGACATGCTTGATTGCAAGCCTACTCCTACTCCTTTTTAGTTAAGTGTTACTTTGTCTACCTCTTGCACTTTTCCTTCATTGGATCCCACATTATACCGATAGTTGGTTGGCAGCTTGTTGTACCTGACACACACTCGTCTTGATCTCTCCTTCACAGTGGGTCTTGTCTCTCAATTTTCACATGAGCCTCATGAGAGTCATTGACAAAATTACAAGCATATTTTGAGATACATTTAGGGTACATTGATGTATGACATTCATTACACATTAGGGACACCTCACATTGTTGGCTACACTAACTCAAATTGGGTCGGTGATGTTGATGATCAAAAGTCTACTTTTGGCTTTGTTGTTTTGTCTTGGCTCTAGTCCTATCACATAGTTGTGCAAGAAGTAGTAGGCTCACACACTTCCATCTACAAAGGCTGAGTATCAAGCTACAGTGCTTGCTAGTTAGGAGATTTTATGGCTTTGGTAGTTGATGATTGAGTTTGGTTTTCCTCTTGATCGTCCCACTATTCTGTGGTGCGATAATCAAAGTGCTATTCATATTTCCCTCAACCCAGTGGAGCATCAATGCACTAAACACATTGAGCTTCATATGCATTTCATTTTTCATCTAATCTAGGATGGTGTTCTCTCTTTGGAGTACATTTCCACTGATGCATAGGTTGTTGAAATCTTCACCAAGTCATTTGCATCACCTCACCATCTTCAGTTGTGGTCTATGCTTGGGATTATGTAAGTTGTCCTTGGGGGGTCTTGTTGAGGCCTTCCTTCCTTCATGTTTTTTTTTATCATGTTTGTTCTATCTCTTTTTGGAGAGGGGTTTTTCCCACTGGGTTTTCTCCTTTGTCTCCAATTTATAGAGATTTCCTTGTATTGGGGGCCTGATCAGGCCTTGTTGCTGGGACCCATTTTCCTACTTTCATAGCTTTTCTAGGTTAGCTTCCTCCTAAGCTTCACTTAAGGGGGGGTGTTAGAGTAATTTATTTATTACTCTAGTTGCTTTAGCTCTCTTAGGTGCATATAATTAATATTTTATATTAATTATAATGCGCAAACCTAGTTTTCTTTTCTTTAGGGCTTTGAACTTTTGTATTTTTTTTTCAATAACTTAGAATAAATTTTTTGCTCTCATATTCTTGAGAACTTCTAAGCTCTTCTTTTTCTATTTTCTAGTTTCTCTTCATTGCAGAATATTTGCGTGCAAGTGTTCTTGAGGATTTGTGAAGTTGGTTTTCTCAACTTCTACAAGGGTGACCTAGGTAAGTACAAGGAAAATATCCTATAGAAAAATCAAGAATATTAGAAATCTTTCCTTGTCTAGTAACTGGAGTATTAATAAAATACAAATAACTCTTGCTCCAATTAATCAACTGAATTGAAGTAGAGGAGTAGAGATTAAGGGTCTTTTTGAGATTCCTCACCTCCCTAACCTCAAATTTACCTAAAAGATAGTATCATCCACAAATTTTTCATGAAAGAAAATAAGAGGATGAGAAGAAGGTCTCAATCCTTTAATTTCACCTAAAGAAACCAATTTCCCAATATATCTACCCAAGCAATCAACCATAATAGTAAAGATGATTGGAGATAAAATATCTCCTTGTCTCAACCCCCTAGATGGTTTCAAGAAATAGTAGATCTCCCATTAACCATAACAACAACCATAGTAGTAGAGATCATCTACATATAAGCTTAATCACATTGACACTAAAACCAAAAGACATTAAGATCTTATGAAGAAATGACCATTCAACTCTATCATAAGCTTTAGCAATATCAACTTTCGTAATAAACCCCTAATTGTTAGAAATAGATAGTGAATGGATATTTTCATGCACAAAAATAATAGAGTTAAGGATTTGTCTACTAGGAATAAAACCATTATGTTTATCGAATATAAGAGAAGGAAGAATGTTCAAAAATCTCAAAGGACTTTAGAAATGATTTTATAATTCAAGTTGCAAAGGCTGATAGGCCTAAACCAATTTAGGGATTTAGCACCAATCTTCTTTGGAATTAGACAGGGGAAAGTAGAATTAATTTCCTTCAACATCCTTTTAGCCCCAAAGAATTCTTTGACAACATCACACACATCTTTTCCAACCAATTTCCATTCTTTCTAAAAAAATAGCATAGGAAAACCATCTAGCCCTGCTGACTTATCCCCTCCTAACAAGCACACAAATTTATAAATTTCCTCTCCCTTAGGAATAACACACAACAATCTATTCTGATCTTTAGAAAATAATGAAGGAATAGCATCCAACAATTTAGCCTATTTTGTCAAATCAATTGTAGGGTTTGAAGACATCAAATAAGAAAAAAGGAAATCATTTCATTAGAAATTTCCTTTTCATTAGTTAACTTGATTCTTCCTTTATTAAGACTAGAAATTCAAATTTTGGCTCTATGTTTCAAAGTTGACAAATGAAAAAAATTCATATTTCTAGCACCTTCTTCTAGCCATATAGATCTGGACATCTATCTCCAATAAATCTCTTCTTTAGTTATAATGTCATGATACTCCCCCATCTTCTCATTTTCTTCCATAACCAAATCCATTGAGTACCCTTCCAACTATATTCTATCTTGGAGAGCTTGCAAATCCTCTTTAATTTTTGTTTTTCTTTCAAAAATGTCCCCAAAATATAGTTTGTTCCATTCCCTAATTTTCTTTTAAACATTTCTGAGTTTAAAAGCCACTCGAAATAAAGTCATTCCTTCAATATTAATTTTCCACCATTCTGCCAGCCGAACCTCAAATTATGGGTACTACATCTACATTTTCTCAAATCTAAATGGAAAGTTCTTCCTATCAGCTCTAAATAACAAAGGAAAATGGTTCAAACCTATCTTCTAGATGGACTTAAGATTACACAAAAAATCTTTTATCTAATCTAGAGATATAAGAACTCTATCTAGGCAAGCTTGGATACAGTCACTACCAATTCTTTAATTACTCCAAGTGAAATCAATCCCAAGAAGATCTAAGTTCATTAATCCTTCCTTCTTTCTAAAATCCATAAAATCTAGTCTCCCATCCAATTGACTAGAATTTCCCCCTTTTTATCATGCTCATAAAGTGAAACATTAAAATCCCCCAAAAAGATCCATCTACCCTAATAGTCATTACTCTTAATGTTAGATAAAATAGCCCAAAACCTTTTTCTAGCATTCTTGTTATTAGGCGCATACACATTAACGATATACCAATCATTGTTCAAGGCAATATTCTTAATCTTAACTATCATAAAATGTTTATTAGTACTCAATAGTAAACCAGTAACCAAGGATTGCTTCCATGAAATCATCGTTCCTCATGAGGCTCCTTTTGAACTACTAGCCATAATATAATAATTCTTAAAAGATTTAAGCTTTTCAACTTTCTCTTTATTCATTTTGGTTTCCTGGAGCACTAAAATATTAGGTTTATGCTCTCTAACAAAATTTCAAACAATATCTAACTTATGAATACTATTCAACCCTCTAATATTCCATGTAATAATTTTCATCATAACTTTTTAGGGGTAAAATCCAGGATAGTTGCCTGTTTGCCATGAACAATATTCTGTAAGCTTTCACTTTCTTTGGTTTTCCTAGAAGTTTTTCTTCAAGGTTTCCCTGGAGTTCCAACATTTGGTTTCAGCTTTGGAAAATGAATTTCCAATTTACTACTCTTGGTCTCCACTCCTTTAGGTAAAGTGTTACCTTTTTTTCTCTATTTTCTTTCTTTGACCCTATTTCTGTTTATGTTATTTCTTATTTGAAATCAAATCCATACCTTTGGATTCAAGAACATTTTTGATATAGATATAATCTCTTGAAAAAGGGGAGTCAATTGAATCTAAGATTCCTGTATCCCCTCTAAAATATCCAGTATGCTACTTCTTTCCTCAAGAATTTCTCCTTCCTCTGTCTCTTCTAATTCTTCTATATCTTCCCATTCTGGCTCTTTGTTTTGAAAGATAACCATCTGATACATAGGATCTACATCCTTCTCTTTTTCTTGTAATTTTAAAGTCTCCTCTCCTTCCATTTGTATACCTATGTTTTGATTATCTTGGGTATCTTTTCCTTCAATCACCTTTTCAAGAATAGCTTTAGGTTTCCATATCCTTTTCTGGATCTTAGTTTCTTTTTTTTTTTTTTCCAAATTCATCATATTAGGTTGATTTTTTATTTTCAATGGACAATTATTCGACAAGTGACCCTATTTTTTATAGACAAAACAAGCATTAGGAAGATCTTCAAATAGAATCTCTTGCATCCTCTTACCAAGTTTTGAATTTAGTTCCACCTTCTGCGAAAGGTTCTTCAAATGAGCTACTTTGACATAGATTCTGGCACAATAAATTTTTGATCTTGAAGTTGTAGCATTATCAATAATTGCAAGTTCACCAAAAGATCTAGCTATCCCCTTAAAGATATCTTCATGTTAGAACTCAAGGGATAAACTAGGAAGTCTAACTCAAATTGGAGTAGTTAAGAAGAAGGCATCAAGCAGATCCATATTGGGTTCCCACTTTTTAATTGTTAGAGTACTATTACCAAATGACTAAGGTTCATCGCATACCACCATATTTAAATCTTCCTTACAAGTAAATATAAAGGAAAGAATGAATTCATCATAAGTGCAATATCCACTTGTCCACAGAGTGCCCATTTCCTTTTGACCATATTTCTCAATGCATCAATATCAGGTCTAGCCCCTAGAAATTTTCCAACTAGGGTAAAATCCATTGTTGAGATAGAAAAATCAACAATTGAATCTGGAATAAAGATTTGAAAATCACCTTTTTCCTTGTAGGATTTTGAAGTAAGTGGAGGAAAAGAAGATTTTCCTCCAAGTCTTCTTCCAAATAAAGAAGACCACTTGCATTGATCTACTTCTAGATTCTCCTTCTTCTGGTCCTCTGCACGAAAAACATTTGCACTCTTTTGTACACCCTCTTAGATATTCCTATCCCATAATGGGTCCCTATTGTGGACATGACAATTAGATAGAGGATTAGAAAGAACATTAATTTCCCCACTTTTTGTGGAGCAAGAACCTGACTGAGATTTTTCTTCTTCCTCCAGGAGTCCATCATAGTCCATGTTTGACTTCCTTGTAAATCCTATTGAAATCCCTGCTATCTGACTCCTTGCCCCTCTGGGACCAGTTCCAACCACTAAGGTTTTGCCTAAAAATTTCCCTCCTACAAGAGCTCCAACTATTTCAAATTCTTAAAACTTATTTCTTTGCCTGATTTCAATAAGGTATTCCAAGTTGAATGTGATGCAAGTGGTAGTGCAATATGAGCTGTATTGAGTCAAGAAGGTAAAATTGTTTCTTTCTTTAGTGAGAAGTTGAATGATGATAGAAGGAAGTATTTTATGTATGATCAAGAGTTTTATGTAATTTTTCAAGCCTTGAAGAAGTTAAGACATTATTTGATTCCTAAGGAGTTTGTGTTGTATACTGATCATAAAGCTTTACAGTACTTGGGACATCAACATAAATTGAATCAGAGATAGATTAAGTGGGTTTAGTACTTGTAGACTTTAACATTTGTGATTAAGCATAAAAGTGGAGTCACTAACTGAGTTTTTGATGAATTGAGCAAAAGATGTTCTTTGTTTACCAAGATGAAGGTTGAAATTTGATTTTGATGAAATGAAAGTGTTGTATGATGCTGAACCTATTTTTTTTGAGGCATGGAGAGAGTGCAAAGCACAAAATATCACATGAGTAAGTTGGATGATTTTTTAATTCAAGAAGGTATGTTATTCAAAGGAATTTAGTTGTGTATCCCTAGAAGTTCTATGAGAGTTAATTTGATCAAGGAAATAGATAGTGGTGGATTGGATGGACATTTTGGAATTGATAAGAGATTGAGTTTGTTGAAGGATAAGTATTATTGGCTATAGATGCATAAGAATGTTCAAAAATTTGTAAAATGTTGTGGAGTTTTTCAAGTTGCAAAAGGAGTAAGTCAAAATAATAGTTTGTACACACCTGTTTATATTCCTGAGAAACCTTGGAGTGACATCAATATGGATTTTGTTCTTGGATTACCTAAGATGTAAAGGGGTATGATTCCATATTTGTTGTTTTGGATAGATTTTTTAAGATGGCTCATTTCATACCATGTAAGAAGACATCAAATGCTGAGCATGTTGCTAAAATTTTCTTCAAAGAGATTGTTAGATTGCATTGATTACCTAGAAGTGTTGTTTATGATAGATACAGTAAGTTTGTTGGTTACTTTTGGAGGACTTTGTGAAAGAATATGGGTACTAAGTTGAAGTTTAGTTATACATTCCATCCAAAGACAAATGGACAGATAGAGGTTGTGAATAGAAGCTTGGGTAATTTGTTGAGATGTTTAGTTGGAGATAAACCATATCATTGCAAGTTGGTATTGGCACAAGATAAGTTTGCATATAATAATTTTGTGAATAGGAGTATAGGGAAAACACATTTTAAGATTTTTTTAGATTAAGGAAAAAAAGGTTTTGAGGGGACCCAAAACCCATTACAAAAAAAAAAGATAAGCAATAAGGATTACCAGGTTTTACAAGGACCTAAAACTTGAACTTCACAACTAAACAAAAGCTAGGTTTTATAGGGACCTAAAATTAGAAAAAGTACTGAACATAGTTCAAACTTAGGTTTTACAAGGACCTAAAACCTAGAGTTAATACAAAAAAATTGATGAAAACAACACAGAAAATAGAAGAATAGAAGCAACAACTTGACTAGGGACTAGACATCTGCAAATTAGATCAACAATTAAATTAGATCTTTAACGACCTTAGCTAATTCCTTGCCAAACTTTGTAGTACTTTGAAGGATTTCTTTTGAAATAGAGCCAAACACCTCAAAAAAAGCTTTCTTCATGCTTTGTCTCATTCTTTTACTCAAACCATTGAAAATCTCAGCTGTAGCTGCATTAGGTGACATGATCTCCTCATTACTCTTTTTCCCTAAATTGGTAGCCATGACACATAAGATAGATGTCACCATATCTATTTTTTGCCCAATATCTTTAACCAATTCCCATAGTTCCATTTCATACTCTTTTAATTTCTTAGGATATTTCCAACTTGATTTTCTAGTTGGGTTCTCTTGATTTTTTCTTGATCCAGATCTCTCTGGATTTTTCCCATTTTTTTCTTTAGAATAATTATTTCATTATAGATCCAAGAGTCCACTTGGAGGGAAGCATCCACTTTTTTCTTGGCTTTATGAAGGAAAGATAGCTTCGTCAAATTATTTTCATCTCTAACCTCTTCATCAAACTTTTTCCCAAAATCATTAGTGATTTCCTGGGTTTCCTTGAGATGGAGATGATTATCAATATTTAAACCCTTATGATCCATTATCTCCTTTTGATTCTCCTTGTTTAGGCATTGATCTTTAATGACTAGGGCATTTCCTTCATCATTCTTATCTATTGTAATGTCCATCAGAATTTTAATGTCAGAAATACCCATTTTGGTGGGTGTAGGCTATTCACTTTGGTTCCATCATTTTGCCCCAAGGCTTCTAAGATCATTTTTGACTCAAATTTCCTTTCTTTTCTACTTCTGCCCTCATTCTCAACCACTAAAATACCCCTACTTCTAGAGTACCAGTCCAGGTTAGAGCTAAAATTCCCCTTTTCCATGTTATCCTCATCATCTACACTTTTCTTAGACTCCATAGCTTCCTCATAAATTTTATTCATTTTTTCCCTCTTAATCCCCTTATTTGTGCCCTTGGTATCACTAAAACCCTCCTTAGTTTAAACCTTATTATTTTTAATTTTCTCTTCTTCTCTGTAATTGGTGAAGGTTTTACTGCATTATTTCTATAGTAATCCTCAATTAATAAAATAAGAACTCATGGAGCACATGTCTAGATTCCTTCTTCCTACGGGCCTAAAGACTATGAAGTAGAGAGAACTTCAAATGAAAAGGGAATGACAACCTATCTTTATGGCAAGAATGGTTTTAAAAAAATTGAAATTTCTGCATCCTTTTAGATCTTCCATCTAGAATGAAGTATTCATGAATGTAGGATAAGACATTTTGCTAGATTACCTTGATTTAGTCTAGGTCATAGAAGTCCCCATTCTTCACAAGCCTTTTCTTCTTGATCTCATTTTTTAGAAATTTCTTGAATGTTACATTCGATATGTTTTTTTATTTTCTAAAATTTAGTCCCCCATTTGAAGATTAATAATCTTTGCAATAAATCCCGTAGTCAAATTCACTGTTACCCCATGAAGAATAACCCTTTCCTTCATCCAATTCTTGAAGAAATAATTAGTGCTATAAGGCTTGTAGCCATGTAAATTCTAGATGTGCACCATCACTTTTCCCTTTTGGAGTATCTCCCACACCATAAATTTTTCCTTCCATTCCTTGCGGATAGACAACTCTTACTTCCTCGACTCTCCACCCATCGTCCGTCCAGCTTGCTCTACAAATTTTCTAAAAAAAGGCAATTTCAACTAAGAACAAGGTATGCTTAATCTCACAAAGTTTTTTTACGCTTTAAACGTGCCAAGCACTTTTGGTGATGCCATAATGGTACCTCCTAGAGATACACAAATAATTCACAATAAAACCATCACTTGTCATAATAAATCACTCAATCTTATGTAATTTTTCCTTTAATAGCATTAGTCATATCATTATTAATAATCACCATCAACTCACTCTCCTTGCTAAGGTAATCATGCCAAGTCATCTTAGCATCGCTATTGACCACTTTATTTTCTATCTTATTAGCCACTTTACTGCCTTAAAAAAATATATGGGCTATAATTATTTTGTTAATTTTTTTAATAAGGTATTTAATTTCTATTATGCTGTCATCCATACTCCACGTAGTCATGCTCTTGTTATTCAACATATTCAAAATATTTAAAGAATCCCTTTCCAGCCATAAATTCTAGATTCCACTGCCATCCTAATAGTATACAAAGCCACAATAGCTTCAGCTTTATGACTAGTTGAGTGACCAGTAGGAATAAAAATGAAATCCACCACTCTGCTATAATGATCTCTTAGAACTCCACCACACCCCACTCTTCTAGGAATGCAACCTAGAGGAATATCAGATTTGAGGGATGTTTCTTCTGAAGAAAAAAGAAGTGATTCACAGGAAGAATTTTATGATTTTATGGATTCTTTGCATAAGGAAGTGAAGTTGAGGTTGAAACAAAGTAATTAGAAGTATAAGGAGAATGTTGATAAGTCTAGAAGAAATCATTTTTTAAAAATTGGTGATGAGGTGATGCCTCATTAGAAGAAAGGTAGATTTCCTAGTGGAACATATAGTAAGTTGAAGATGAAGAAGTTTGGACCTTGTAAGATCTTGAGGAAGTTTGATAGTGGTAATGCTTATGAAGTTGAGTTACTTGATGACATGGATATATGTACTATATTCAATGCTACTAATTATAAGTACCATGAGTCAAATGATGAAGTTTTTATATTAGATGATTATCCTAAGAAGAAAATTGAAGAGGTTGAACAGATATTGGAGCAAATATTTGGTAAAAGAACAAGAGGAAAAGATTACTATGAGTATTTGGTGAAGTAAAAGAACATATAATTAAAGATGCTACATGGATTTCTTAATTTGAGTTAGATTCAGCTTAGGTTATGAAACTTTCATGATTCAAGAGAATCATTTCTTTCAACCTAGCTGTCTGATGCAGGAGCATCCTGGGTTGCATTACTATCCTACATTTTTTTCATGTTTCTCAATTGGAGCCGAGTTCCTTATTGGTATTGAGTTCTCATTGATGTTGAGTTCCTATGTATGCCAAGAATTGTCGAGTGATAGTATTTGCCTTGGTCCTTCATTGACCAAGTTGTTTGTGTCTAGTTCTAGTTTGAGCTGACTTTTTGCATATTTAATTTGGTATTTGTATTTAATATTTTTTGCGAGTTAGCTTGTGGCTTGGTTTCAAATTTAATGTAAGGGTTTCTTTAGTTGGTAATTTGTAATAGGCTGACTTGGGGTTGTGCAAGTATTTAAGGGGATCTTGGGTGGAGTCTTAGGTATAATTGTATGAGGAAGAGTGAGGAGTTAGAGACAAAGGATAGTTTTTTCTAGAGAGTTAAAATGAGAAGATCATCATTGACGATCAAAGTCTGAATTGTATTGTTGACCATAACTTGGAAGGCCTCATAGTTGGTCATGTATGCTAATAATTTGATGAATCAATAAGTGTTTTTCTCTTCTATCTCCTTTGGTTGATGTTATCCATGTTGTGTTTCCACTATGTTTGCTCTTGCAAGTGGCTTTTGGTAGCTGGGTGTTCCTTTCCTAGTTTTCTTTAGTCTCCCTACATCAAAAATCCTTGGTAGTGGTTCTTAGAAGGCCCTTTAGAGGAAGAAGATGTAGAGATAGATGGGTTTAATGAGGTCTATATATGACAAGGTGATAATCATTTTTGTAATTCATCTCTTAGATTCTTGAGACAATAATGATTAAAAAATGCTTGGTCTTTTTGTTCCCCTTTGTCAAATTTTTCTACAGCATCAATTTGGGAAGTGGATACTACATTCTTTCCCCCATTTAGGGTGTAGAGAACCAACACAATAGACTTAGAGTCTAAGGTGACAAGGGGATCACCTATGGGTCTGACCATCATCATGTGCTATGGGTGATAGTTTTGAGATAACTACAAGATAAGGTTTGAGCACTACATGGAGTATGGGAAGTACGTTGCATAGATGAGCCCAAAGATGGATACTTCAAATTCCCTATGCTCTTTCCTATTTTTCTTTTTGGTCAAGTCATTTTTGCATTGTCAAAGATCTTCCTAGTCTCCAACATCAATATCTATGATATTCTTCAATAGTGTATCAATCCTAGAAGGGAAGAGGTTCTCATTCTTTTGATACTTAAGAACCAATGGGATCTTCTTAATTTATTTCTCCACTTTGGCATTTTTCACAGAGGAGGCAAAGGGCCCCCTTCTAGAATGTCACTAGATTCTCCCAAAGAAGGCATTATTGCTTGCACAACTGGACATAAATCAACATGTTGGGAAAATCAAAATTTACTTAGTACTTAGAATATTCTAGATCTTGGTATCTAGGTTTGGCTTGCGTTAAGTAAAAAAAAAATATTCTTTTGGAACCATGTAGCTTGAAGACCAACATGAAATAAAGCATGAATTAGTAAAAACTATGGAATGATTTCAGAAAAGTGTACATTATGAGATATAAAACTACCATAATCAAAAGAGAGGATGCCAATCTTTGAAGTTCAAAAACCTATAGAGCACAAATATTTATAAGGTAGTGGCACAACCAATGTTATTTTGAATTTTTATATATTTTTATTTCCTTGAACATCCAATCCTTTTGACCAAAATCATGACAAAGGGGGCCGGAAGTAAAACTCTAGCATTATCATTGTGATTATTGAGTTTTAGTAAAATCAATTAAATATTTGTGAATTAGTCGCATGTGTGATACATAAGACATGTTTAAAGTCATGTGTACTTTTTGAAAAGGGGGTGATCTGATAGGATAGTAAATTATTGAATACAAAGATATTTGGTTAGTCAAAAGAGGCTCTACCATGGGAAAAGTGGTAGGCATGATGAGATGTAGCATGAGACCAAACACCAACTCTTGCCACCAAATATAGTTGAATTTTGTTGGTGCATTATCAGCAGGTCACAAAAACTAGAAAAGGGTTGACCAATAAAAGTTAAAACTCTTGATAATACAAAATTTGAACCAAAACTAATTTCATACAAAAAACCTAAAGACCTACATGAGAAAGGCATCTCAACTTAGCGTATTGTATCTTAGAGCCAAGTTGCAACAACTTAGGCTTGTTGGGTCCCAACTCCAAATTTCAATAGGATGCAAGAAATTATGTAGAGTGCACATGAAAATACACTCTACAACCAACCAAAAATAAAAGGAAAAAATAAAAAAATAGTTAGAGTCGTGGGCCTTAACTATCATACCACAACTAGAAAAATGACCAAAATTAGTTAGGGCCAAGGGTCCTAATGGGTGATGAAAAGAAAAGAACACACCAAAGAGAAGAGGGAACACTTCTCTATAAACTAAAACTAGACACAATGAATTCAAGCTAACAAACAAGCTTGAATTCATGTAGTTTGGTTAGTTTGTGAATCAAAATTCTTTTGACTCTACTAAATGTGAGTGGAGCCAATTACCATGATGATAGAAATAGAAACAAAATATGCAAAAAAAACCACAATCATGATGATAAAAAAAAGAAGAGCCAACATAAAAATATAAGATTTCAAAGAAAAATGAGGCAACAAACCTCCAACCTACCAACTAACTTGAAGACCATGCATGATCTTGTAGAAAGAACACCCACAACCCTCAAAATCTACATAGACTAGCAATGAAATATAATGAGCACCACTAGAATTTAAGTCAAACTCCACTTTGTGGGTTTCCAAAGATGTAGAGGACACTCAAAAGATTAATTTTACATAGCTCAAATTATTGCAAGGAAGGGAAAAATGCAAACCATAACCTCTTTATATAGCATTGGATAATTGATCATTAATTAGGGTACTTTTTACTTAAATTCATTTTAAGTGTCCTATTCAATAGATTCTAAAAATATCTTTCCTCTTATTTTGAGAAATAGTTAGAAGATTCCATCTTTGAAGACCCATAGCCTGAGCATTACCTCACAATTTTGAAAGACATCTCGAGATTCAAAATATTAAGTTTCCACTATCACCACAAACAAAAAGAAATGAAACAAAGTCCCCAAAAAAGGGAACAATGGACTTGAGGAACCAAGTCATGAAGGAACCAATGAAGAAAATTTTTTCCCATTTAGGGACAAGGAAAAAGAGAAGAGGGTACCCAAAATTTTATCAAGAAAAATATAGGGATGGATGTATACGTAATAACAAATTGTGTCTCAATGGGACAAATGTGTCATGCATCTGAGAAATATAGAATTTACCATGTAGAAAACCACCATTACCATAATGGACAATTTATTCTTTCAATGCAATTTTGAGTTCCAAAACTCCTAAATCAAAATGATCTAGATAACCATTTATACCAAGCTTTGATGTGTGTGATTTGGAGGGGTATATATTTTATTTCCCTAGGAAAATTAGAGAAATTATGACTGTGTCAGATATTACCTCTTTCTTTTTATTGGTTATCATGCAAAATAAAATCTAGGACTCTTTCCTCCCCTTTTAGATTTTATCATTTTTTTAGAGTAAAAATGTAGTACTTCTTTCATTAGAGTCTTCAAGCTTTTCTTGTTACTCCAACAATGCTTCTTCCACCTGCTAATCTATTGTATACCTTATATGAGGAAGGAAACATTCTCATCCTAGGATAATGCTTTATCTTTTTTGTACAATCTATTGGAGCATAGTTGATCTACTCTCAAGAGTTTCTTCATGATTTTCTTCTCTTTTTTGGCCAACTCAATTTACATTTCCATTTAGCTAGTGCGAGATTCTTCAGATTTGATAAAGTTCAATTGTTCCCTTAGATTACAGTAGGAATTCATCTCTCATAAAGATAGGAATAATATATACCCATGTAGTTGATTCAAGAGTACCAAAATGCACGAGGCATGTTTCCTAATGAGTGATAACACAATATATGAAGGAGACCCACGTATTTCAAGGAAAAAAATTACAAGGTCCTAGAGAAAATAAATAAAATAAACATAAAGATCCAAAAGAAGAACAAAAATCTTGAAACATTTACAAGGTAAAAGATAAAGAGTATTTACAAGGGTATACTAGGACTATATATAATCCAGTTGTACATAAAATACTGCAGGGGAGATAAAAACCCTTTATCCATCTCACTCAAAATAATGTATGAGGAATCATCCATTGACAGGAAAAGGGGAAAACTTCTTCTAGTGAGGTATTATGGTGGTATGTGTTTGTCCCACAAACCTCATATATGTGGTAGAGTCCAAGGTAGAGTTGATGAAACTTTGTATGCTTACCCTTCTTCTCCTAAGCCTTGTCCAATAGGAGGACTAGGTTTGAGACATGAAAGAATTTGTATTGGGCCATTTTGTCAAACCAATTCTTGACCAACAGTTGGTATTTTACAAAGTGTTCAATGGAATTGTCCCTTTGTTCTTCCAAACAAAATAGATTAAGGAGGTAAACCTCCACAATATTATCTCTCATTAATTTATCACATGAGTTGTAGGACCAACATGTATAGATTCAATCAAGATTAAGATACTGGCCATAAACCCAATAGAAAGGAGAAGTTGCTAAGGTGGCCTTAACTTATATGCAATATTTCCAAAGGGAAAATATAATCTTTTAGTGCCAATCCTATGGAGTCCTCCTGAGTGGATACTTGATAACCTCTAAAAGGTTCTGCTACCTTGTAGTGTGTGGGACTATTTGAGAAATAGGAGGTTCTAATGTACCTTCTAGAATAGAGTGTATGGAGGCTAGGACATCCTTTGGAGGCAACACCATAATGGGTTCCTCAATAAGATACCTTTTATGTATGGTCATGGGTAGGTTGTGGGGTACAAGAATTTCTTCCTTATCTTTCTTCTCTAGAACAAATAATTAGTGATAGGAGGTTAAAAATTTGACACAAGCTTTGCAAACATACTCATAATTCCTATCACAATGTAGCTTGTACCAATTACTAGACAAGAGAATAGAGAGGGAGGAACTATCCCTAAAGCCAAATGTCATCTTTTAACCTTACAAGGAGATCTTGGATTCAAAATGTAGTGGATTAAATAGTGTGTGTGTTATAGGGCACACATGCTATAGTGTGCACACTACATGGAGTGACAAATAAATACTAGAAAACCATTTTAAATAGGTCTAACTCATACCAATTTCAACATAGGGATCATATTCATAACCTGTAACATATAAGTATAAGAAAGTATAAGCTGTATACTCTTCCTTTCTTATACTTAAGTTACATTTTATGTATATAATTTTAGGATGTTTGAGAGTGGTTTTAGCTACCTAGGAATTAAGATAAAGATTCTAGATTTTGAGGGTTTTAAAGAAATTTCAAAATTAGTTAAATTTTAGAAATTAGAACATTATCTTTATCATGATTTCTAGTAGACTATTGACTATAAATTTGATGATAGGGTCCTCATTGAGGAATGTTCCTCCAAATGAAATCCAGGTTCTTTATCTTAGCCTCATACATGTGAGGTTTGAGTTATGCATATGCTACCTTTCTCACTTGACCATAGTTAGTGAGCGTTTGTTTCATTTGAGGTTCACTATCGACCTTGATTTGGTTTACCTCTCCCTACCAGGGAAGCCACAAGTGGGAGAAGTTAGTTGAAATATAATTGTCATGGGCATTGGATCAGTTTCAATTTACTACATCATGTAAGTTTTAGGGATGTCAACCACTTGGATGTCTATAACACTAGGCACTCAAGGTTCTTGGATGAGCTCGATTTGAACATTTAGCTTGTCTACCATCTTGATAGAAGTTTTGTCAAGATAGACCATTGCACCCTTGGATGGCATGTGGAATGTATACACTTCAAAATTTCCATGTAATTTAATTAAATATTTTAATATTTAATTAATGCCTTTCTTCTATTAGCTTTAATAAATAAATAAATAAATAAAATTAAGTCACCTAGATTAGGTCCCACTATTCCAAGTCCAATAATTAGACCTATTAAGTGACTTAATTAATTAATTAATTACACAATCATTGATGTGACTAAGTCTACTAGTCCACATCCCTAGTCCATGTCACATGACACCTCACATTTGCACAAATAATTATTTTTAGAAAATATTATTAACTAAGCCTATTTCTCATCACACAGTAGTCCTATTCCTAAAGGGCTAAAGAGGATTATGCGCCCTCCAAAGAATAAGCCATAGAAAAATTTCCCTCACATGACTGGGTCCTTGGGACACTTGTCTCTTTGTGGAAAAGTCCTTACCACCTCCTCTACATTCTAGTGGTTGGTCAAGGCACCTCTCTTATTCAAGGGTGACCCATATGATACTTGTACAAAGAGTCCTCATTGAGAGTAGGGTCGCACCACGCTTCTCTGAATGGTCTTTGTGAGATGAATGACATGTGTCTTTCCTATCCTCTCAAAAAACTTTGTGTCAAGGTGAGAGGAACATGGTCCCTATTCTTCCTCTCACATCCCAACCAATCCCTCATTTCTCTCAACTCTTTCAACCAAGCCATTTATAACCCTACATTTGTCCAAATTTCACTCTCAACCATTAATTTGTTCCACATAGGCTAGGGTCTACCAAAAATATATAAAAGGAGCCTTCACCCTAATTTATAAGCTAATTGGAAATACTTGAGCATTAAGCATTCTAAAATCTCTTAGCAATTATTAAGAATTTTAGCAATTCAAGAGTTTTTCATTATCATTTTAGCATCAATTTCATAAGTATTTTCATAATGACATCATTAGGATCATAATCCATCTTCCATTCATCTATCCATTTCATATAGTTTCTATGCTTATTCTAGCTTTTTCATTGGAACATTATTCTCCAACACCTTGAAGAATCTTGAAGAAGGAAATGATTTAAATCTAAGATTTCACAAAATTAAAAAAACTCAAAGCTAGGAGGACATTAGAAATAAGTTGCAAGTAGTAGGTGAAGGAAAAAATGTTATTTTGTTCATCTTTTCATTTGTAATCTTTATTGTTTATGCTTAATTAGATTATATTTACTAGTGTAATTATATATTCTATATTTTCATGAAATTTTGCATACAAAAGCCAATATGAGTTTCTTGCATATGGATAAAGGCATGACATTATCATAAGCTCCAAAGTCCACAAGAAAATTATGAAGGTTCTTACCACAAATTTTCAAATTAAGAAGCAAGGAAGGATCCTCAATGTTCTCCCAAAAATAGCCATGCTAGCATCATCAAAAGTGATGGTCTTAGGTGGGTTTCGATGGGTTTATGCTTTCTCCAATTGTTGTAGGAGAGATTTAATCAACTTAGGACAACTAAGAAACACCTCCATCAAGGTCATGATGGTGGTAGTATTCCCAATTACCTTTGTAATGTCAAATAATCACTTTTGGATCCTCATGCTCCTCATCATAGAATTTTAGGAATGAAAGGTGGACCCCTTGAGAGGGGAAAATTAATGTTTGCATGGGGATCTAGAAGGATTATATACTTTGTGATGGGATTGATGTTGTTAAAGGGCCTTTGTGGGATTGATTCCTTGTGTTGTAGAGAGCTTGTGAATTGGTAAAGGTGTTAGCCTCAAAGGCAGGGGTGGAGTGATCAAAGAATGCTATAGATCAAGTTGTTTTATCTTCTCCATACTCTCTAAAGAAGATGATCTTGCAAATAAAAGGTAGATCTATGAGGTTCTATCAAGGACTATGGAGGATCTAGATCAATGTGTAGTTGATGATCTGATGAGAAAATCTATATAACCTTCTCTAGAGTGGCACAATACACCTCTTAATGTGAGCCAATATTGTGTAGTTAGCATCAAGTGGTCAAGGGATAAGATTCAACAAGATACACAAAGTGACTAGGACCTATACCTCCTTAAGTGCCAGATTGGTTTGGGGTTACACCGTCATTATTTAACATGTTATTCCACCATTGATTACCTAGATGTGAATTATTATAGTTTCCATATTTTTATAACTTTGTGGGCTGAGGTTATGGGAATCCCACTAAACTAAGATGATGTTTCCATACTATGAGAGACTAGGGTTTTGGGGCATAGGTTATTCTAACTTCTATTGTCACATGTCCATTATAAGTGTGAAAATGATTAGTTGGACAGATTGCACCTCAATGGTCAATTGGGTGTTTTGGTCACATTGTAATGATTAGGGTTGCAATATTACCACAATAGTAGGTGTCATAGATGTCTATCTACTAAGGATAGCTACAAGATAGGGAGGATTTTTTTCTAATATGATGGTCCATCCTAAGGGATTAGATTGAAGAAAGAAGTCCTAAAAATTAAAGGGTTTCAGTTGAGGTTGATTCCAAGGAGTAATCTCCCAAGTGAAAGGGAGGGGGTCATAATCAAAGAATATAAGTACTAGAGGATTATATTAAATGTTGGATCCCCTACAATCCTATCAGGATTGTATCCACTTGGGTAGGTATTCCCTTTGATATTTTCATTGTATAAAACACCTTGCCATGTTCCAATGAATTTTTGGTTGAGATCCTAAGAAATTTCCAATGCCGAGGAGTAGAACTTGGTGAGGATATCATAGTCCATAAAATAAATTATCTAAAAAATGAGTGTTGAAATACATGGGTTAGGTGCATTGAGTTATATCCACATTTCCACTTCATCTAGGAGGAAAATGGTGTGGTACAAAATTTTAGGGCTCATTAGAACTGATGGTTGAAAGTAATCAACAATTCATGTGGTTCCTTTTGGATGACAAGAAACTAGTTGTGGCACAAGGTGTGATCAACCTAGAGTTAGAATGATGGAAGGAGTGGTTACTCCATGTCATCTCATTTGTAAATAGAGTTCATGGGTAGGTTCAAGTACTGGGTTAGTTCATTGAGACCCAAAGACAATGGGAATAGATTGCAAGCCACATCCTTATGTAAGATATTATGTTGAACCATGACATCTTTTTAGGCTTGGATGTATTATTCCATGATCCACAAGTCCTGGTGATTGTGCTTTAGGCATATCATTTCAAGTTGTACTGGGAGATTATACATTGCCCTGTAGTGCCCCCATTGGGGAATTGATGCCTACAAAGTATGCCATTGGTGGGTTTGGATTAACCAAGATCACAGTAGTCCTAGCCAAAGGATGGGAAATTTGGCCACTCTAAGTAATGGCTAGTTGGGACCCAAAGGTCTAACCTTTGTTCATGGATTTTTTCTTCTTCCTCAAATGAGAGGCCCAAGTTCTTGGAAATCACTGAAGTTGGTCAACAAATGTAGGAGATATTGAAGACAAGTTGCTAAGAAGGATCCCATATGAAAAATATTTTGGGGACTTGGAAGGTCACTCAAGGATTTTTTAGGTGGGTTATGTTCAAGGTCTTCCAGTGGAACACAAAAGGGCCCTTCTTCTAGTGCTATTTCCTATTGAGTCCTTAGTTACATGCTACATTAACAGGATTAATAATTTTCATGAAGAACAAGTGAACCAACCAACATAGCTTGGAGGTGTTTTCTAGAGGATGAATCCTCCTAGCTCCCAAAAACATGGTAGTTAGGTCTTGAATCTATGTGGTTTGGCTTAGTTGGGTGAGGTGATTGTAATATTCAAGGGGTATTGCTTGTAAATTACACTATATTGAGAACCAAGAAATAAGGATATGCATGAGTAACCATGTAACCATTAATATAAAAAAGGAAAAAGATAGAATAGAAATTAAAAAATATCTTACGAGTGATCACTTTCATCATTATTTTGATTAATAATACATGCGTAATTGAGTAACTTACTAAGAATATTAATTATCTATGATAATTAGTACATATATGCACAATAATGAAAAATTTACTGCACAAGAATGAAATATTTACATATATGAGTTACTATTAACTACTTACACAAAAGTTTGCAGCCACACTTGAGGTATGACCCTCAAGAAACCTTGTGTAACATGGAAATAACCTCAAGGTGTGGGACTTGCACTTTGAGGCTAGATCTCTAAAGAAGGCTAGCTTTGTTACAATCATGATGCTCCTAACTACAACTTTAAGGAAAAAGGGAGAATGAATGCATGGAATTAAATTACTAAAATGAAAGGGGGTGATGCAGTAGATTGAACTTATCATTCTTCCCTAACTATTGATGTACATAACACCAATAAGCACTCTAATTTATTCTCTAAGTACTCATATATAGGCCAAAGCTAATGGCATGTTGCAAGGAAATCAGATTCACAATGCAACATCCATAGATTAGATTGACACAACCTATAAATTGAAAGAACATAAAAGGAGCATTTAGCAATAGGTAGGAAATATACTGAAGTAACTAAATGGGAGAAATGATAAAAGAAAAGATTTTATTGATGCATGGAAAGACAAAGTTACAATTTGTTGAACAAAGATTCCTGTAAAAAGAATGAAAAGAACCTAGAAAATGTGTACAAAGCTTCCTGTTAAAGAGATTAGGAATAACTCAATTACACTAGTTGAGTTTAAAATCCAATTACATTAGAGTTAAGTTATAGATTTTCCAACCAAAAAATATCAGATAAAATCCAATCTTGTTGTTAGAAATAGAAAATACTAAGGGGGGAGGGAATTAGTATTCCAAAAATATTTTCCCAACTATCGATATAATTCACAATATTATAGCTTGCATAAATGAATAAAATATGTAAGATGGATAGTAAAGACAACCATAAAGCAATGCAACACATAGCCCAATATTTTGTTAACTAGGGAAACCTTGGCCAAGTTAAAACTATTGTGGGGTTGGTACCCACAAAATGATCCACTAATTAAAAGTATCTTGTCAAAGATATTGACCCTCTTAGGAGTTTATTACTATTGAGAACAATTATTCAATTGTATAAAGCTTTAGCCAAGCTCAGTCAGCACTAAAGGAGAAGTCAGTGTTAACTGAGCTTGGTTAGTCAATGAAGAGAGTTAGTATTAACCAAGCTTGGTTAGTCAATGAAGAGAGTTAGTGTTAACCAACTTTGGTCAGTCATCGAAGGAAATTTTGTATTAATCAAGTGACCAATCTAGTGTTAGTTGACTATCAACATATTACTTTTGTTAATTAATTAGTTAATACAAGCCAACCAAATTGATGTTAATTGTTTGCATGGAAGGGTATTCAAGCCAACTTGACATTGATTATAATATATATAAAAGGTCAAGTTATAGATTGAATCAAGGAATTGGGAACAATTTGAAAGAAACAAAATTAGAAGGATATTTGATTAAGAAAGGATCATCCATGTTAGAAGACCAAGATGCAAAGAATATTTTAGGTAGGAAGGATCAAGAGGTTAAACTAGAACAATGATCTAAATCTACAAAGTCAGCCCCTTCAAAAATTAGGTCTATCATTGTTAGTCTCTCTTAATTGTAGCAGTGAAGAAATATCTTGACATAGTTTAAGAGTCATTTTGTAAATCCTCTAACAAGGTGGAATTTCTAGATTGAAGTGTCTGAAGACCTCTAACAAGGACATTCATAATAGGGGGATTCAAATCCTCTAACAGGGTCACATTTAACCCTATGTTTTGTAACCTTTAACATGGTTGGCTCCTAACAAGGCTCACTTCAAAAGAGTGAAAAGTTGTAACTAGTTGCACTAGTGGTTTTCCCAAATTGGGTTTCTATGTTAAATTTTGGTGTCTTATGTGTTCATATTATTTGCTTAATGCTTTATGTTTTTGCAACTAAGTTACTAAAAATTAATACACATTAATTTCCTTAAGACTGCTTTGTTAATTGAGCTACAATGAATATCTAGTTCTAACAAAGTAGAGTAAGAATTTAGATACTTGTGAGAAGTTTGTATTGACATCTAAGGGACTTGGAATTTTTTTGTGGTAATTGATTTACCATTCCCCTCTCAGTTACTCCTTTCATTTCCAATAATTGGTATCATAGAAATTGGTGCTTGTGGGAAAGGTTTCAAAGACCTAAGCTAAAGATCAAGAGATCTTATAGAAGAGAGATTCCTAAGGTACATCTGGGAGCCATTATATTTACAGGTCTACACTTCTTGCTGAACCAGTATGTGGCACCAAAAAAGCCTTTAATTGTGGATCATAAGGTGGATATGAAGAATCACAACACAATGATGATTGATATTGCTTCCTCTCTCAACTATTTTGAATTTTATGAAGTCAAATATTTCCCTACTACCCATGACATGTGAAAAAAAATGAAGAAGATCTATGGATGAGATGATAATGTGAAAAGAACCAAAGCAGAAAGTCTAAGAAGCTAGTTTGATCAAATGAAGATGAAAATATTGCTAAATACAGTGTAAGAATCAAAGCAAGTGTAAGTGTAATTAGAGATGTAGGAGAAAAAATAGATGATACAATAGTAGTTAACAAGGCATTAATAACTCTTCTTCCTATTTATGAAATTATAGTTTCAACTATTCAAGAGATGATATGTGATCCTAAAAATGATATAAATTTGGTTGCACTAGCAGGAAGATTGACTTCTTTTGAGTTGGATAACTTTGATAACTATCTTCCTAATACTAACAACAAAGAATCTACATTCAAAGACAAACTAACTCTTGGTAGAAAGGGAGGAAACTTAAAAGGAAAACATAAATAAAATGAAGAAGATGATGATTCTGAGGATAAACTTGAAGCCATTGAAGCCCTACTTTCAAGAAGGTAAATATAAAGGTAAAATGCCACTGATTTGTTTCTCATGTGAAGAGGTTGTTCACATTGTTATAAGGTTTACAAATAGAGAAAATAAAGATGATACAAAATACAATAAGCTCAAAGGCAAGGAAGACTTCAAAAGCTACAAGGACTACAAAGACAAAGGTAAGAAATCTTGTAACATTGCTAAAGATTTTGACATTGATGATGAAGATGTAGTGGTATATATTTCTATTAAGGATGAATTAGATAATGAGGAAAATGAAAAGATGACACTTATTTCTCATGTTAGCAAGAATGACACATGGATAATATATAGTTGTTGTTCTCATCACATGATTGGTGAATAAACTAAATTTGAACACTTGGAACATTATGCTGGTGAAAGTGTTAGATTTGGAATAGTGAACCATGTTATGTGAAAGGAAAAGGATGAATTGTATTAACTGATGGAATAAAATGTGACAATTCCTATTGGGTTTAAGGTATAAGAAAAAATTGATGAAGGGACACACCACGCTTACCAACTCATAATCATAAATACAATAATATGGAGATAAAGAGAAGACAAAATTCTTCACAAAGCATGCTTTTATTATACTTGAAAATTCTTACAACTTCAACAATATGACATCATAGATATGAATTCTTCCAAAATAATTTTACAAATGCTTCAACACAAGAGAACTCCTAAATAAGAGTTTACACAAGAAGAGTCTTCACACCAACAACTTCATCAAGAGATTTCACCAAGAGAACTTCCACCAAGAAGAGCTTTGCCAAGAAGAAACTTCCTCTCAATATCTTACACACTAAGATCTTTCACTTCCAAGCTTTCTTACAAGAGATTACACCATGAGAGCTTCACTAAAAGAACATAAACTTGAAGAGCTTCACTACAAGATCTTACACTTGAAGAGATTTCACTTGAGGAGCTAACACTTGAAGAACTTGATTACAAATGATCAAAAGCCTTGCTTAAATAGGCATTTACCATCAAAGATCTTACAAACACAACCAATGTGGGCTAAAATGTAAAAACAACTACCTTATAAAAAATATTAAATTCCTACCCAAATACAACTAAGTACCACCATGTGGCCAAACAAATATTAAATGCTTCATTTATGGAAATTTCCACAAACTTTTAAGATGCCATCTACATGCCTTAACAAATGAAATGCCAACTATTTTCTTGTTTTTCTATTTATGCCACCTATGCACCTTGAAAATAGAAATTCCATTGTTTCTCCTTTTTTCTATTTTAATTTTTTTTAAAATTTTAAAATTATTTTTCCTCTAATTTTTGTCACTTTATCTCTCCTTCAATTTTTTTTTTTTAAAATAAAGTTTATCACACCCCCTTTTTTTTTTTTTTGTGATGCAAGATGCTCCTACATTAGACACCCCATGGTAGGACAATTTTTTGTGGCTATGAATTCACAAAATGAAGTAGCCACTACTTGCATTTTTTCTTCTTCTTGTCCAACACCTGGTTGGAACAAGCATCTATTGTTGATGTATTTCCTTCTTCTTTTATTTCCAACACCTACCTAGAACAAGTGTCTGATATTGAAAATACTCCTCTACAATCAAATTTGTCCAAGTATTACTGTCATCATCCTCCAATCTTGTTAAGTTAATCACACTTGCAATAAACTTAGTAACACCATACAAATCTTCCTTTGCATACCAAACATCACTAACAAGATCATTATCTTTCAAACTCATTTCATATTCAACATCCCATGTGATGCAGGAGCATCCTAGGTTGCCTTGTTATCCTACTCATTTTTGTTTATTCTACATGTTGATGCCAAGTTACTATAGCTCTAATGGATGCCAAGTTACTGTAGCTCTAATGGATTTTGAGTTACTGTAGCTCTAGTGGATGACAAGTTACTATAAATCTAATGGATGTTGAGTCAACTCTAGTGGATGTCAAGTTACTATAGCAATCTAGTGTTGACCGAGTGTTCCTTCATGTGCCAAGTTACCTAGTGTATGGTAAGTGACTCTTCATGTGCCGAGTTACCTAGTGTATACAGAGTGACCCTTCATGTACCAAGTTTTCGTATTTATGTTGAGTGTCAGCATTTAGACATGATTTTTGTGAGCTGACTTGCATGATTTATTTTGATCACAACATTTATGTTAAGATCTTTTCTTGGGATGTGTCTAGACCATTGTTGGTTTAGCCTTCCTCTTATGTAATTTTCTAGAATGATCTATAAGCCATTTTGGTAAGTATATATAGAATGTTTAGGCTTAGAGTTAAAGGCATTTTTTGGAGGGATTCTAGAGCAGAACACAAAAAGTTTGGAAAGTTTGTTTCATATGTATCTAGAGCTACAAATTTGATGTTGGATCTTTGATCTTGAATATATTTGTATCTGGCTATAACCTAGAAGGCCTTATAGCTGGGCATGTATGTTGATTATTTGATGAATCAATAAGTGTTTTCTTTTCTTCCTCATTTGGTTGTTGTTCTGTGTTGTGTTTCTACTATGTTAACTCTTGCAAGGTGGTTTGGATAGTTGGATGTGCCTTTGGTCTTAGTTATTCATCCCTCCTTGTGTTAGGTGGTATTAGAGCATGAGGTTCATCCTTTTGGTGATTGGATCATGTAGAACCTTGAGTGAATTAGGTTGTAGGGTTGTAGATCTATATATTTGACCTATAACTCATAGAGGGTTACGATCTTGTAAGAACCTGATTTATAAAGATGGGTCAAGGTAGAGGAATTGCTGATAATGCAATATTAGATACATTGAGACAAATTACAGCCAGATTAGATGCCATGGAGACAACCTAAAGGAGAGGAGTGCATCTAGATGATGTAAGTGATGATGAAGCAGTAGCACTAAACCCTAATCCAAAACCTGAAGAAGACCAAGATGAAGCAAGGTTGTTGAGAGTGTTGTCTAGGGAAAATTCAAAGCCTGCTGTAGAAGTTTTTCATTATGATGGAAAATTGGATACCAATGTTATGTTGGATTGGATATCAAATATGGAGAAGTTCTTTGAGTATGAAAACACTCCTGACAATAAGAAAGTGAAGATTATAGTTACTAGGTTGAAAGGTCATGCTTGACCATGGTGGGAGCATTTGCAAATTGATAAGCAAAGGAAAGGAAAGGAGAAGATCAAAAATTCATTGAAGATGGTGAACAAGGTAAAGAACAAATTCCTTCCTACTAATTACCAAGTTAGCTTGCTAAGAAAGATGCAAAATTTGAGATAAAGAGACATGAGTGTGAAGGAGTATACAGAGGAATTCTATAGATTGGACATTAGATCTGGACATTTAGATGATGATGTTGAGAAAATTGCAAGGTACATAAATGGATTGAGATCTAGAATAGAAGATGAAATAAGTTTTGTGAAGTTGGAAAGTGTGGAAGAAGCATAACAATATGCCTTGAAGGTTGAGGAGATCTTGACAAAGAAGCATGAACAAAGATAAAGAGGTAGAGATGGTAGATTCTAGAGAGGTAGATAGATCTTATGGTGAAGGTGGCAGATTTGACAATTTTGTATAGGATAAAGGAAAATCTAAGTGGACGAATGATGACAAAGGTAAGACTAAATGGAAAAGTGGGTAATTCTTATTCTAGAGGTGGTTTTCATGGTAATTTTTTTAGATATGGTAAAGAGAGACATAGATCTTTTGAATGTAGATCCTCTAAAAGTGGGCAAGGTAACAAAAATGATGTGATTCAAGGAGATGATGAGGGTTCACCAAGTGGACCCTAGGTTGGAGAAAATATAATGGTGAGAAGAACCTTATGTAATAAGGGAAGTGATGATGAACCTATTTTAAGGAGAAGTCTTTTCAAGACAAGATGTAAGATGGCTAGAAAATGCCGTAAAGTGATCATTGATAGTGGAAGTTCTACAAATTTGGCATCAGAAGGGTTGGTTAAAAATTTAAAATTGTAGAGGTTGAAGCATCCTAAACCCTATCATGTTTCATGGATCAAAGATGAGCATAAGAAATTGGTAAGTGAGCAATGCCTTGTGAAGTTCAAGATTGGACATTACTTTGGTGAAGTTTTCTATGATATTATGCCTATGGATTGTTGTCATATTCTATTGGGAAGACCTTAGCAATATGATAGATATGCTATGCATGATGGAATATTGAATCAATATACTCTTTGGGTGAATAGGAAGAAAAAAAATTGCTGCCTTTAATTGAAAGTCTAGATGAGGTTAATTTTACTACTGTAAAAATTTACATGGTTAATGGGAAACAATTTGAAAAGGAAATGAAAAAGAATCAAGTTTGCTTTTCTATAATTCCAAGGAGACTAAGTTGTGTCAATAGTAATCAAGTGCCATAAAATAGTGTTAATCAAGTGCCAGTCAGTGGTGATGGAGTGACAACTGGAAATATTAACCGAGTACTAGAAGAAATTGTAAAATTGCTGAATGAGTATAAAGAGATTGTTGTAGAGGATATCCTGATGGTTTACCTCCAATGAGAAGTATGTCATTGTATGGATCTAATTCCTGGAGCTAGTTTTCTAAACAAAGCACCATATATATTGACACCTTTAGAGAATGAATAAATTAATAGACAAGTGCATGAGTTTTTGTAGGAATGTTTGATCAGAGAAAACTTGAGTTCATGTATTGTACCTATTTTATTAGCACCTAAAAAGGATGGAGAATGGAGAATGTGTACTGATTCTAGAGCTATTAACAAGATCATAGTGAAATATAAGTTTCCTATGCCAAGGATGGATGACATAATGGATTGTTTGAGCAAAGCAAAGTATTTTACCAAGATTGATTTGAAGAGTGGCTATCATCAAATCAGAATAAGAGAAGGTGATGAATGGAAGACCTGTTGGAATGTCTTAATGGGAAGAGTGCTTTTGAGAGGGGGGGTGAATCAAAAGTACTAGCCTTTTTACTTATTTTAAATCCTTAATAACATATAACTGAAATTAACATGCATGCATATAAACATTAAACAATCATGAGAAGCAAACATGCATCACCACATAACACTTGAGATTTTGGTGACCTAGAAACCCTCTAGGAATAAGAAGGTAAAATTGAGGTGGGGATGATAACCACAAAATTACTGCAGCAAATGATTTCAACCACTTTTGATGATTTGCCCTGTTAAAGGCCTACCCTATTAAAAGCTACAACACACTATTAAATGTAACCCTATTAAAGGATTTCTACACCTTGTTAGGAGTGTGCCCTGTTAGAGGACTTAAGAACATTCAACTTAGAATGCCACCTTGTTAAAGGATTTACATAGAGATATTAAACCCACCTAACTCAATAGGATTTCCAAATTCCTAATACAATTATGAGAGAGTATTAGAATGATACACCTGATCTAATGCAATCTCTAATGCTGATCTCAGGCTCTTGATCTGCTCTTCTATAACTGATCTCTGCTAGATCTAATCTACCTTTCTCATCATCATCTTATTCTTCATCTTCACTAATTTCTTCTGCTTCTCTTGCTGCAGTTGTTTCTTCAACACCAAATTTCTTCTTTATTTTCTTTTATAACTGATCCCCTTCTAGCTGTAAGGATCATATCACATAAGTTTTATCAATCCAGTAGGTTGAATAGTGTACCTTGCATAGTAGTGGATGTGGCATATAAGCTTGTAAAGAAAGACCACACCTATGGCCTTATAGAGCTCATGTTGCAGTAGATAGATGAAAATCTTGGAGCAATTAGAAAGTCTAAGGGAGCATAATGCAAATTTGGGTCAGCGTTGGTATGCATGTTCTTTTATGTGATGAAGAAATTTCCTTCATTTGGAAAAGTCAACTGGAGTCAGAATAAAACAATTGTTGATCAAATAAATGATTTTATTGCACAAATGGGAGGTAGCTTTGATGAGCAAATGACTATCTATTTTGATTATTTCAAGAACGCAATGAAGAAAAGAATAAGGATACCAATCTCATTGGTGAATCACCATGAGAATGACATATGTTTTCTTGTTGACATTGATTATACTTACATCCAAGTAGTCTTTCCAAGAGTAAGATGACTTAGACCATTGGGATATGAGCTTGATGTTGATCAAGCTTCTACAACTATTACAACATTACTTGCAGAGGAAATGGACAAAATTGCCAAGGCATTTGGAACTTATGACACTGTCAAATCAAGAGTTGTTATAGAACTCAAGATAGCCACAATAGTCAAGAAGAAGGAGAAGCTAGTAAAGAAAATAAAGAAGAAATTTGGTTTTGAAGAAACAAGTGCAGCAGGAAAAGAAAAAGAAACTAGTGAAGATGAAGAAGAAGGTGATGATGAGAAAGATGAAGATGAGCTAGAACAAGGGCCACTTGAATTGACACAAGGCCAAGGTAAAGACAAAGATGAGGATGCTAAGGAAGAAGAAGCCAAGGAAGCACCCATCAAAGGAAAGGCTATCAAAAGGAAGGCAAAGAAACCTCCTGCTTCTTAGCCTACACCAAAGAAAGCTGCCATGCCAACACCCAAGAAGCTAACAACTAGAGCTACAACAAGGGCCTCCACACAAAAAGACAAAGAGGAAGCTGTCACAAAGAAGAAAGCAACCAATAAGGAACATGAAGAACCAAGAAAAAGAAAAAGAAATGTGGCTCAACTTGATACTGATGAGGAAGATCAATCTGAAAAGGTAAGTCATTCTCCTAAGTCTTCAGTTGATACATTATGCGAAAAGATTGGGAATGGAGACTTAAGTTACATGGAAAAGATTGATTTCAATAAGTTCACTAAAGAGGAACAAAATAGAATAGAAGAATCAGTCTATACAATGATGGCATAGTTCAAGTATACACCTCTTGAACTAGATAGACAATTGCCAAAGGAATTGTCTAAAATTGTAGAGGACAAATGGCATTTTTGTTTGAAAATGGAGAAGGAGATGAGAGAATCAACCATAGCAAGCATACTACCTAATTTGACAAGGGAATAGATAACTAAAGTAGTCAAAAGGCATAATAAAAGGTTTATACCTAAGTATAGGGCATTTTCCATACTTCAGAATAAAATAGAAGAAGTTGTATAGAGAACCACAAGATCGTGGAAGAATTTATATAAGAAAATTGAAAGATGAAGATAGGGGTACTGATGGGCAACAAGACCAAAGTGTGCAAGACACACAACTACCACCTCCTAGTCCTCCTCACTCTACTACCACACCTGTAGAAATCATAAAGATTAAGGATTTTGTTGAAACCTCAAGTCAAAACATCAATCCACTAACTGCAGAGGATCTCACTAAGATCCTTGACCAAACAACTCTTCAAGCACAATTGTGTACAAGTCCCATATTGGTCAGTGTAGATCAACTCCAAAAATCAGTAGATAAACTCAAAGAAGCCAAGGTGTCACCATAAGAACCACCTCAAATCACTCAAATTACTAGACTTTCATCACCACTAAGAATAGCCATGCAAGCTCATTAGGAGCCAAGTGCAATAGCAGAGGAAGTCACAAGTACATCAATATAGATAACAAATACACCCCCAATAGTAGTGGCACAAGAAGAGGATAAGGAAGAAACACATGATTAAGGATTTAAAACATATAACTAAAATTAACATGCATGCATATAAACATTAAACAATCATGAGAAGCAAACATGCATCACCACATAATACTTGAGATTTTGGTGACCCAGAAACCCTCCAGGAATAAGAAGGTAAAATTGGGGTGGGGATGATACCAACAAAATTATTGCAGCAAATGATTTCAACCACTTCTAATGGTTTGCCATGTTAAAGGCTTGCCCTGGTAAAGGCTACAACACACTATTAAATGTGACCCTATTAAAGGATCTCTACACCCTCTTAGGAGTGTGCCCTGTTAGAGGACTTAAGAACATTCAACTTAGAATGCCACCCTATTAAAGGATTTACATAGAGCTGTTAAACCTACCTAACTCAATAGGATTTCCAAATTTCTAATACAATTGTGAGAGAGTATTAGAATAATACACTTGATCTAATGCAATCTCTAATGCTGATCTCAGGCTCTTGATCTGCTCTTCCATAACTGATCTCTACTAGATCTGATCTGCTAATTGTGTTCCTTGTTCTATTTTGATCAACTAGATGTGTAAATATCGTCCTTTCCACTAAATCTTTGACACCAATGTTCTGCAATGACCTTAATAAAAGGTTTTTCTTTTCCTTCTTCTTTTCTTTGCTTCTCTCTACTTGTTCAATGGCATCAAGACTCCCTTATAAAGATTAGTGGTTCATTATGCCTCCTTGATTCAAGTGTTCCCACTCAAACCCTTGAAATTCACCCATTGGTTGCATGCAGTCTCTAATTTTCTGATTGGTTGCATGAGGATTGCATAGGTGGTTGGGAGGATTTGACCTTATCCTTTTATCCTATCATGAGTCATGCATAACCATTTCACATCATGGTTTGTATTGGCACAAATTCTTATGCTAATCCTGTGTTTCTCGACACATGAAGTAATACTAATACTCGACACCATCTCTTCTGTATTGCTTGGCATCCACTGTGTTTCTACTTTACTCGGCACCTGAATCTTTCCTATATTGCTTGGCTCTTTTTGGATCCTGAGTTACTCAGCTCCTATAGAATTATTGTGTCACTTGGAACCTATAGAATTACTGTGTCACTCGACACCTATAGAACTCTTGTGTTACTCGACACCTATTAACTTCCTATGTTACTCAACACTTATTAGTTTTTTGTATTGCTCGACTTCTACTGATTCTTGAATTACTCAACACTATCTATAACTTGACATGTGTTAGAGTTCTGGCTCGGCTTCCATTGTATACTCGACATGTATAGTGAAGATGGTTAAGTGTGTTGAAACTCATTTTTCAATCTTACTTATTTGATCAACAAGACCACTTTCAAGAAAAAAGATGGTTTGTATGAATGGTTAGTTATGCCTTTTGGTTTGACTAATGCACCTAGTACTTTTATGAGGTTGATGAATGATATTCTAAAAAAATTCTTGGGTAAGTTTGTGATTTTTTATTTGGATGATATTTGGATATTCACTAAGACTAAGGAAGAATATCTTGAGCATATTAGACAAGTATTGTAGAGGTTGAAAGAGGAAAAGTTGTTGATTAATCTGAAAAAGTGTTCTTTAATGTAAGAGGAGATTGTGTATTTGGGATTTGTGATTTCAGCTGATGGATTGAAGATGGATCCTAAGAAGGTTAAAGCAATTTTGGAATGGCCTACACCTAAGAATGTGGGTGAGGTAAGATCATTTCATGGTTTGGCTAGTTTCTACAGAAAGTTCATAAGAAATTTCAGTTCTATTTGTAAGGCTATGAATGAGACAATGAGAGGAGATAAAAAGGAATTTAAATGGACACATGGAGCTGATAAGAGTTTTGAGACTTTGAAACAAAAGGTTACTAAGCTACTTGTATTATCTTTGCCTAATTTCAATAAGGTATTTCAAGTTGAATGTGATGCAAGTGGTAGTGCAATAGGAGCTGTATTGAGTCAAGAAGGTAAACCTATTACTTTCTTTAGTGAGAAGTTGAATGATGCTAAAAGGAAATATCTTGTGTATGATCAATAGTTTTATGTTATTGTTCAAGCCTTGAAGAAGTGGAGACATTATTTGATTTCTAAGGAGTTTGTGTTGTATACTGATCATAAAGCTTTACAATACTTGGGAAGTCAACATAAATTGAATCATAGACATATGAAGTGGGTTGAGCACTTGTAAAGTTTCACATTTTTTTATTAAGAACAAGAGTGGAGTTACTAACATAGTTACTGATGCATTGAGTAGAGGACATTCTTTGTTGACTGAAATGAAGGTTAAAGTTCATGGTTTTGATGAAATGAAAGAGTTGTATGATGCTGATCCTAATTTTTCTGAGGTGTGGAGAGAGTGCAGAGCACCAAATCAGATAGATCACAAAAGTAAGTATGATGAGTATTTCATTCAAGAAGGTATGTTATTCAAAGGCCTTCAATTGTGTATTCCTAGAAGTTCTATGAGGTTGAATTTGATTAAGAAAAAGTATAGTGGTGGATTGGATGGATATTTTGGAATTGATAAGACATTGACTTTGCTGAAAGAGAAGTATTATTGGCCACAAATTTATAAGGATGTTCAAAAATTTGTAAAGAGTTTTGTAGTTTGTCAAATTGCAAAAGGAGTGAGTCAAAATACTGGTTTGTATACACTTATTATTATTCCTAAGAAACCTTGGAGTGACATTAGTATGGATTTTGTTCTTGGATTACCTAAGACAGTGAAAGGGTATGATTCCATATTTGTTGTAGTGGAAAATTTTTCTAAGTGGCTCATTTCATACCATGTAGGAAGACATCAAATGTTGAGCATGTTGCTAAACTTTTCTTTAAGGAGATTGTGAGATTGCATGGATTACCAAGAAGTATTATTTCTAACAGAGATAGTAAGTTTTTTGGTTATTTTTGGAAGACTTTGTGGAAAAAGATGGCTATTGAGTTAAAGTTTACTTCTACATTCCATCCACGGATAGATGGACAGATAGAGGTTGTGAATAAAAGCTTGGGTAATTTGCTAAGATGTTTAGTTGGAGATAAGCCAAGTAATTGAGAAATAGTGTTGGCATAAGTTGAGTTTGCATATAACAATTTTGTGAATAGGAGTATAGGGAAAAAACCTTTTGAGATTGGTACTAAAATTTAGCCTAGAGGTATATCAAATTTGAGAGATGTTGCTGGTGAAGAAAAGAGAAGCACTACAGGAGAAGAATTTTCTAATTTTATGGAGTCTTTGCATAAGGAAGTGAAGTTGAGGTTGGAACAAAGAAATTAGAAGTATAAGGAGAATGCTGATAAGTCTAGAAGACATCATGATTTTAAAGTTGGTGACGAGGTGATGGTTCATTTAAAGAAATGAAGATTTCGTGTTGGAACATATTATAAGCTGAAGGTGAAGAAATTTGGACCTTGTAAGATCTTGAAGAAGTTTGAGAGTGGTAATGCTTATGAAGTTGAGTTACCTGATGACATGGATATATCTCCTATATTCAATATTATTGGTTTATATAAGTATCATGAGTCAGATGATGAAGTTGTTGTATTAGAAGATTATCCTAAGAATAAGATTGAAGAAGTTGAACAGATATTGGATCAGAGAGTTGGAAAGAGCACAAGAGGAAAATATTACTATGAATATTTGGTGAAGTGAAAGAATAGGCCTATTGAAGATGCTTCATGGATTTCTCAATCTGAGTTGGGTTCAACTTAGATTGTGACATCTCAGTGACTCAGGAGAATCATTTATTTCAACCTCGATTGTCTGATGCAGGAGCATCTTAGGTTTCCTTGTTATCCTACTCATTTATGTTCATTCTTCTTGTTGATGCTAAGTTACAATAGCTCTAATGGATGCTGAGTTACTATACCTCTAATGGATGTCGAGTTAATGTAGCTCTAGTGGATGCTGCTCTAATGGATGCCAAATTACTATGGCTCTAGTGGATGTCGAGTTACTATATCAATCTAGTGTTGACCAAGTGTTCCTTTATGTGTTGAGTTACCCAATGTATGTTGAGTGACTCTTCATGTGCTGAGTTACCTAGTGTATGCCAAGTGACCCTTCATGCACTGAGTTTTTCTATTTATGTCGAGTGTTAGCATTTGGATGCGATTTCTGTTAGCTAACTTGCAGGATTTATTTTGATTGTGACATTTCTGTTAAGATCTTTTCTTGGGATGTGTCCAGACCATTGTTGGGTCGACCTTCCTCTTATAAAATGTTCTAGAATAATCTATAACAAGAAGGCCTTACAACTGGGCATGTATGCTAATTAATTGATGAATCAATAAGTGTTTTCTCTTCCTCCTCCTTTGGTTGTTTTTATGTGTGTTGTGTTTCCATTGTGTTAACTCTTGCAAGGTGGTTTGGATAGCTAGATGTGCCTTTGGTCTTAATTATTCATCCCTCCTTGTGTCACCATGGGTCATAAACATTTACCTCTTTCACATATTCATCTTCTCTTTCTTCTTTCATGTCATCAACAATGCATGTAATTGCTTTACTTGCTTGACCTCCAACCAAGGCATTATACTCTTCCTCTATTACTATAGTCTTCAAATCATCTTGATTTACTTCAAGCTCAAAAATCTTGTAATCTTGATGCTCTTCCTCTTCTCTCTCATCTTCTTCAACTTTATGTTTACAAATATTTTCCTCTTCATTCTCTTACTCTTCCTTTGTATCACATGTGTGATACTCCACTAGATCTTCTTTCTTTTCTACATCCAAAGAATAGTCAACATCTCTTTTCTTGTAATGCACTCTTCTCTCTCACAACTCAACCTGTAATTTAGTCACCTATTTTTGCAAATCAATGAATACAATGCATAATACCTCTTGATTTCTTGCTCTAATTTTCTCAAGTCTAGAAATCCTCAAAATCCATCTAATTACAAAAGTCATATTCTTCTTTCTCTTCTCCATGATCAAGTATTCATAAGAAAAAATTCATGCAATAAAAGAGCCTTATGAAAACTACCTCACAATCGACAATCTATCTACACACTTAGCTAAAATCACAATTCTTGTGCAAACTACCTCACAATCAGTGATCTATCTACACAATCAAGAACTTCTTCTTGAAAAACTACATCCAACATGAGGTCCGGGTACAAACTGCCTCACATTTGGTGATCTATCCACATGCTGAGGAACTACCACTTTGATAGCATTTGACGAAGGGCCACACCACCCTTATCGACTCATAATCATAAAAAAAACAATACAGAGACAAAAACAAGATAAAATGCTGCACAAAGAATGCTTTTATTAGACTTCCAAATTCTTACAACATCAACAATATGACATCAAAGTTTATGACTTCTTCCAATAGAAGTTTACAAATGCTTGAACATAAGAGAACTCCCAAATAAGAGCTTCCACAAGAAGAGTCTTCACACCAAGAGCTTTACCAAGAAGAGCTTCCCAACTAAGATCTTATACATTAAGATTATTCACCTCCAAATATTTTATACAAGAAGAGATCACACTTTGAGAGATTCATGCTCCTGCATCAAAAATCTACTAAGTGTGGCATTGCTGAACAACATTGGATACAAGGTAGAATTCATGAATACGAAAGTCAAGCTATTGGATAGAAAGGAAGCCTAGTTGGGACTGGTAATCAAACTAAAGGTAATCTATTCTATCTAGATCTCACTAAAATTTCATGATTTTTGGTACAAGTAGAGGAAATTTGGCTATGGCATAAAAGAATGTGTCATGTAAACTTTGATAACCTAGTTACCATAAGAAAGAAGAAAAGAGTAAGAGGTATTCCAAATTTGAAGAAACCTGATATGGACACGTGCAAACAATGAAAAATTAGAAAAATAGGCAAAAGTCATTTCAAAAGTAAGAATTACTATATAAAAGAAGTCTTGGAACTAGTTCATACTGATCTTTGTGGAACAATAGGTAAAGAGAGCTAAAATGGAGACAAATATTTCATTTTGTTCATTGATGATTATTCTAGGATGATGATAGTAATGTTCCTAAAGACAAATCTTACACTTTTCAAAAGTTAAAATGGTATTTTGCTAGAGTTGAAAAAGAAACAAGGAAGAATCTAAAATGCCTAAGGCTAGATAGAGGAGGTGAATTCATCTCTAATGAATTCAATGAATTCTAAAATGAAAGAGGGATCAAAAGATAAGTATCTAGACCCTATTAGAGAAAAAAGATAATTTAATTTAATTTATTAAATTACCTTTTCTCCCTTCTTAAGATTTTACTTTATTCATTTTTTAGCTTTCTCTATTTAATAAGTATTTTATAATTATTAAATAGCTTTCACCTTTAGGTTACCTTTAGTAACTTATTAGGTTACCCATTTTTGGGTTTCAATCTCCTTTTATAAGGATTGATCTCTTTGTAATTATGATTGCTTCAATCTCTTCTTATTCTGAATATACAATTTGCATGTTTTTAGATCAAACCCTTGCCTCTTCTTGTCTTTTTTCTTCTCCATGATAGGTTTTCTACATGTAGTTATCCAAGGGCTTTGTGGATTTGATTTGCATATTTTCTCAAATCCTATATGGTATCAGAGCTAGATCTATTATAGCTTGTTCGGTATTTGGAAAAAAAGGGAGAACAAGGGTTTGACAGATCAAGTTTAGAGTTTATTAGGTATTTTTTGAGAAAATAAGGGGTCACCAATTTTTGGAGCAGTTTGAGGCCAAACAGACTTCATAGATGGATCCAAAAGGCATCAAAATCCCCATTTCCATATAAAGTTTGTTCATTCTTGACAACGTTGATCTAGGAGGCAAAAGTTTTTGCCTGGTAGGGTCGTACAACCTCTGGGACACATTACAAGGTAGAAAAATTAAAAAATACAAAAAAAAATTTATGTGGCTTTTGGCTAATGTGGTTAGGAAAACCACTAGCAGTCACCAAAACTGCTAGTGGTTGCGGTAAATCGCTGGTGGTCCCACATACCACTGTAGCTTGGTGGATGCTGCAGCTCCTCCACTACCTATTGTGAGCAGAGTCTGCTAACATTGATGCCTACCCACCTCTGTAGCCCTACTCAGAAGCCTATCCATATGCTTGACCACCGCTCCATTGGCAGTGTGGAGGTGGTGTATTTTTTATTTATTTATTACTTTTTATTAAAGAAAAGTATTTTTTTTTTGCATTTCCAGGGGCCCTATCCATTCATTTCCATAACTTGAGCATACAAATGTATTTTTTCAATCTAAAAAATGTGCCAGTAAGCTGGTTCCAAGATGGAGACATTGGTGTAGGTGTTTTTTGATTTTGATGTAGTTTGGTTGCCTATTTTGGTAGTCAAGGCTAGTTGTTCAGTTTTTCACTCCGGAGGGCATATCTTGAGCATCCCATCTCTATTTTTCAAAAATTTTATACTTTGGTGAAAGATGGTTTTGTCTACTTTTTAGAAATGACATAATTTCTTCTAGATTTTGCTCCATGCTCTTTCTATCATATTTTTTGCTTTTTTGCTCTATGGTGGATATCTTAGATGTTTTAGGTTTGGAGATTGTTTTCTTGGCATGGGATCTCTTCTTTTGGGTTATTCTATCTATTGTATCAGCTCCTTGCCTATTTTGATCATTTTTGATACCATTTGTAAGAATTTTTATGCTAATGCACTAAGGTAAAGTGCCTGTCATTACTTTTTGGGATCTTTTTCATCATTGTGATTTATTGTACTCGCATTATATTATAAAATGCCATGGGGGGATAGTTAATTTCCATTTAGTGCCCTCTTCCTTTTTCAAATGAGTGACCCTTCCATGATATTAGCCCCATGATGTATCAGTGACACATGCCTCTATAAGTGTCTCTATCTCTTCCTCACTCTTGATGTTCTTGGTTCTTTCTATTTTGTAGGCAATTTTTGGCCCACTTTCTCAGTTTCCTGTCACCTCACCCTTGTTTACATTAGGGGGGGGGGGGGGGGTTCTTCTATTGTTTCTAATGCTACCTTGGCTCATTGGAGTGAGCTATGTATTTAGTATTTGATGCTATGTACTAGGTGATTCCAGTGGCTGGATACCTATACATTTTGATGAGATGGATCATCTACCATATAAACACTCTTCTTTTTGTTTTTAGTTGAGGTTCTTCAGATCATTAGTTTCTTTTTGACATATTTTGTGACTTCTTCATGCTTTAGTGGTTTCCTTCATGATCATTCTTTGTTCTTATTTTTTGGAACATTCCTCTAGTTGGAGGCTTCTACAATCCTTCACTAGGTTTTTAGCTATCTCTTTTTGGAGTAGAGTTTTTCCCATTGAGTTTTCTCCATTTCTCTATTTCACAGAGATTTTGTTGTGATTGGGTATCTCATCAGTCCTTGTTGCTGGGACCCAAGTTTTCTGTCAACATTGCATTGTAGTTCCTTACTCTTTTTGCATTATTGCTCATCTCAAGGGGGGTGTTAGAGAAAAAGGATAATTTAATTTAATTTATTAAATTACCTTTTCTCCCTTCTTAAGATTTTGCTTTATGCATTTTTTTGCTTTTCCTATTTAATAATAATTTTATCATTATTAAATAGCTTTCACCTTTAGGTTACCTTTAGTAACTTATTAGGTTACCCTTTTTTGGGTTTCGATCTCCTTTTATAAGGATTGATCTCTTTGTAATTATGATTGCTTCAATCTCTTCTTATTTTGAATATACAATTTGCGTGTTTCCAAATCAAACCCTTGCCTCTTCTTGTCTTTTTTCTTCTTCATGATAGGTTTTTTGCATGTAGTTATTCAAGGGCTTTGTGGATTTGATTTGCATATTTTCTCAAATCCTACACACTCGACACACCTCAGTAGAATGACATAGTAGAAAGAAGAAATAGATCCATCACGGATTGTGCAAGAACACTGATGATTGAGAAAAATGTTGAAACCAAATAATAAAAAGAAGCAATTAACACAATAATTCATATCCCTAATTGATTTCACCTAAAGAAAGGTACAAATCAAACACCTTATGAATTATGGTATGGATATAAACCTAATGTTCATTATTTCAAAGTATTTGGAAGCAAATGTTATATATTCAAAGAGGTAAGGAAATGAAAGTTTCATGAAAAAAGTGATGAAGGCATATTCCTAGGCTACTCCAACAAGAGAAAAGCGTATAAATGTTTGAATATTGCTACTCACAAAGTTATAGAAAGTTTACATATGAAGATTGATGAGTTTGTAGAAAAGAGTGAAGAAAAAAGAAGTAAGGAACCTAAGGACTATAGAACCTTTGTTTACTATGAGCCTAAGAATTTACCCAAGTTACAAGAAAGTGTGGTCGGGAAACATTAGACTATACCACCTAAGGCAAGTCTATAGTGAAAACCAAGTTGTAGCCAATGCAACCTGAGCAACATATAGTTCAAATTGAGTCATAGATAGAGGAACCCAAGTCACAGACAAAGGGAACTGAGTCTTAGATAGTTGAACCCAAGAAAAGAACAAAATATCACAAAGTCATTGGACATGGTGAACTAAGTGAAACAAGTCTAGAATTTAGAAGGAGAGAACTTGTACTTGCTAAATATGTGAGAAGGCATCATGCATTTGATCAAATAATTGGAGATCAAAAAGGAGGCATATTGACAAGGAACAAACTAAAAGGTACATATTTTCCTAGTGAATTTGAACCTAGATCTATAAAAGATTCTTTGAATAATGAAAGTTGGATAGAGGCAATGAATGAAGAAATTGAGAAAATTGAAAGAAACAATACCTAGACTCTTGTTCCTAGACCCAAGGAGAAAAATGTAATTGGTACAAAGTAGGTTTTTAGAAACAAATTGAATGAAAAAGGTGAAGTATCAAGTAAAGGCTACTATGTAAAGGATATGTTCAAGAAGAATGCATTGGCTTTGGAGAAACATTTTCTCATGTTGCAAGACTTGAAAGAGTTAGAACACTATTTACATATGCTACACACAAAGGATTCAAAGTGGATCAAATGGATGTGAAATCAACTTTCTCGAATGAAATTTTGGAGGAAGAAGTATACATCATTGAAAAACCTAAAGGTTTCATTGATCCAAATAAAAGAGACATGGTTTGCAAACTGCACAAAGCTTTATAGGTCTAAAACAAGCTCCTAGAGCATGATATGAAAGACTACATGGATATCTAGTAAGGATTGGTTTTCAAAGAGCAAGTGATAATAGTAGTCTATATATTAAAGAATGACCAAAAAATAAGATATTGCTAGTAGAGATATTTGTTGATGACATATTATTTATAGGACATGATGACTTATGTAAAACATTCTCTAAAGAAAAGGGAAGAATGTGAAATATTAATGTTTGGAGAGATAAAATTCTTTGTTGGTTTACAAGCTCATCAAATGAAGGATGGGATCTACATCACTCAGTCAAAGTATATCAAGAAAATATTAAAGACCTTTGGAATGGAAGATTCCAAACTAGTTGGAACACTTATGTCTATTGGACACAAGCTATCTAAAAATTATGATTTAAAGGAGGTAAATTAAACTACCTATAGATCCATAATTATGAATTTTCAGTATGTGGTACACACAAGGCTTGATATTGCATTAGTAGTCAATATAGTTGCAATAATTTGTGCCAATCGTAAAGAAAATCATATGATGGTAGTTAAAAGAATTTTGAGATATCTAAAGGAAATAAAGACTATAGTTTATGGTACAAAAATAGGGGAAATGTTGCGTTAAAATCCTTTACTAATATAGATTGGGCTAGAAGCATTGATGACAAGAAAAACACTTGTGGAGGATCATTCTTTCTTGGAAAGAGGTTAGTGTCATGGACAAGAAAGTAGCATTATTGATCTCTTAGTCTCCAATAGAGGTAAAATATGTTGTTGCAATAGTTAATTATTCTAACATAATTTGGATCAAGGAACCATTGTTAGGAATGAAGGAAGAAATAAAGGAACCACTGGTTATCTATTGTGAAAATACAAGTTGTTGGGACTCAAAATTGAAGCACTGATTTTGAGTACCATTTTGAAATTTGAGTCAGATTAAGCCCCTACAAACATTTTTCATGCATATGTACCCGACTATCATTTTGAGGCCTATGAAGTGTTTGATGCATTCAACACCTTCATTAATGTCGATAGACATTCTACAATGGCAGAACGAGGGAGTGGGATGGTGTGAGTGTGTTAATGTTAAATTTTATTCTTCTAGGTTAAATTTGAAAACCATCTACATGTCAAAAAATTAAATCTTATTATAAATAGAATATAATTTAAAAAAAAATTTAATAAATACCACATAAAATATCCATTTAAATTATAATATTTGGAGATGTAAATTATCCATTTTTTAAGAAATTAAAATAAAAAGCTTAAGTTAGTAAAAAAATAAATAATTGGAGATAAAAGGAATATAAATAATTTTAGATGTAGTAAATTAAATTATAATTATTTTGTAGTGGATATCTAACAACATTTCATTAGATAGATTTATTTAAGATATCTATACTAGTTTAGTATATGCATGCTTCCCATGATGATATGTTGCCATTCTGTGAAGTGTCATTTTGAGAATTTCTCAAATCTGCATTTTTTTTGCACTAGTGTCAAATATAGTCAAGAAGCCTAGTTTGCAATTGAATATCTTGCACCTGGTTAAGTTTCATGGCTCACCACTTTGGAAGTGTTTAGTATGTATATCAAAGAACCTATGTTTTAGATTTGAAATCATTTTGATATGTTTTGACCAGGTTTTGAATCCCTCAAAGTTTGTTGTTTATTGTTGTTATGCTAATGCATATTGTTCAAAATTTCAAGAAGCCTTGTTTGACCAGTTATAACTTTGACCCAGTTGAAAAAAATGAAAATATTATTATTTTATTTTATTCTAGGGGTCAGATACTTATTATGTTCCATATTTGAGCCTATAACAAATCTATTTGAGTATTTATAAAAAATGATTCCAAATGTAACTTGTAAAGTTTTACTGGTATCTAAAAATGTAGATTGATCAGTAGTCCTTTTTGGGATGTCATAACTTTGAGACCGTGATAGATGAGACTAAATGGATTGTACCAATTTTTTCTACTCTAAAAATACTTCAAGTATACCAGTTTCAAGTCTTGACAAATTTGTCTGCATACTTTCCTGGGTCCATTCTGTTTGTGAAAATCACTATTCTGCCAGTGTTCCCAATTTTGCAATTCCAAGTATCCAACTTTGCATGCCTCCCAAATGTGCCCAGTTATTCATCATGAGATAAAATCACATATTCATACTCTCCATGTGACACTAAACCAATTCCCTAGGTCTTGTTACTCCAAGTTTATGTTTGGCCTATTTTCAAAGCCAAATTCGAATGTGATTATCTATTTCTAACATATTTAAATGAAGGGTAGTCTGGAGGAGGCAACTTTTTCAGTCAATATCTTTTGAACGAATAAATGAAATTAGATGAGATTTTGTAGATTGAAAGAGTACATACTAGAGAATATAAAAACAAGGTTTCAGGGCTTGATTGTTTGATTCTGACAGTTTTTAAAGCTAGCTTAGAGGCCTCCTAATATGAAAGTCACAGGTTTGCAAAATAATGAAAATGAATTTTAATTGATTAAGCAAGTGATCTAGTTTGATTCTAATTAGTATAAGGAGCTCAATGGATCAAATTGTGAGGAGTTTAATGGATCAATCTAAAAGTCAGTTGTTTGAAAATGATTTTTTTTAGTTGGAACCACTTTGGGGTCCAATTGATCTTATCAAAGTAATGAAGATCTGTGTGGGTTGAAAACATTATAGTTTTTCTTGTTTGTGCATTTTATCTTTTGAAATCAAGTGGGTATGGAATCATGTTTTAGTGAGGAATAGAGAATATTAAATGTGTTGAAGATGTTGCAAATCTTACACAGGATGAGGTCCACTTTGTAATAACTGTGGTTGTAAAATTGCTACTTAATTTTTCTCATGAGATAATTGTTTATGATTTTTCCTATTTAGGGTTGAGCCTTGATTAGAGATTGTCTGTAACCAAATGAGAATCTCCATTTTTGAATTCCTTCCCAAGGTTTCTCACAAATACACAAATAAACATTTAATTTTTTTGAGTATTATTTCATATTGTGTTAATTCCCTCTAGAAGGCACATTGGAGGCCCAACAAATGATTTTAAAAGGGTATATGGTCTTTAAGATGGAATTGTTAGGGTTTGAAAATGGACACGCCAAGTGCTGAGTAGATAAACCATTTTATGGGGAGAGGTATAAAAGCATTGTTGGAATACTTTAGAATAATTGAGAGAGGGGGTGAATCAGTTATCCAAGGTCTAGATGTATAAATAAAACTTTTCATAGCTTAGTGAACCCATAAAACATTATTCATCATGCATGCATCCATAAGATTATGCAATCACTTAAAAATTTGTAGGTTAATGTCAAATCAATTTGTAGAAATGTAAACATGAAACATAATAGATTCATCAACACACTTGACACAAAGATTTACATGGAAACCCAATTTGGAAAAAAACCATTAGTAACATGCTACCCTTTTTCACTCTTTTGAAGTGATGCCTTGTGAAAGGCCAACCCTATTGAAGGTTACAATACACACTGTTAAATGTGACCTTGTTAAAGGATTTCAATCACCCTATTAGGAGTGAGCCTTGTTGGAGGACTTTAGAAAATTCACTTGGAATGTCACCTGATTAAAGGATTTACAAATGATTGTTAGGTCAACCTTAATCCAAAGGATTTACCCTAGATTGATACAATTATTAGAGAGTAATAGTAAGGCTTGATTTGATAACAACTTACAACTCCATTTGTAGATTACCGATCATTGTTTTATTCCTCCACTCTGCTTGGTCATCACACATTTAAGCTCTGATAGCTTGTTAACCATTAAACCTTCTTGCTTAACATGCTAATGTAGACTCTTATCTTAGGTCATTTAATGAAGAAAAACCCTTGACTCCTTCTCTTCCTTAGGTTCTCACAAATGACAATCTTGTTTCATGACCAACAATTCCGATAAATAAGAAATAAAGATATTTTTTCTCTCATTCTCCATCATCAAATTTAGGGTTAGGATGGATTAAGTAGGATACAATGAATCTACCACATATTCCATATCTCTTCTAGAAAATTGTTGGTAAATAGATTGATTCTTTCTAATTTTGACTCTTAATTCCCCAAACTGTGAACAATATCTGATTAGTAACAATTGAAAAGTTGCTTTTGAAAAGGATAACTTTTCTCTCAATTAATAGGTACAACTCCCTATTATGGATTTGCAATAAATTATGTTTTGTTCCTAAAACTTATATGGGGTGTGGTCTTGACTGGAGAATAGGAGAGGTAAAACTGAGCTAGGCCTAAATAGGATCTAACTCAGGAAAGAAGTGATTTCTAAAGAATTGATTAAGTTTGTGAACCCACACATCTTATGAAATCACAAAGCTTAATAACTCAAAATGGCATAACAACTAATACTATCTAATTCAACTAGAATCTAAGCTATAGGGAAAGAAATATTAATTGAAAGGAAAAAAATCTAAGAGGTTTCTCTTTAAACATGACATGACACTACTTATCACATCCATTCACTTCTTCAAAAATAGGGGAATGAAACTCCATTTTTTCCTTGCCTTGGTTTAGATTAAAGAGAAAACATGTAATTAACAAATAACAAAAATGGAACAAAAAATAATTGATACAAAATACCATTCAATTGACTCTGCAGCTTCAAGTACTTCACACCAAAAATTAGTTGACCTTTTATTAATCTTTCAATTTCATACATATAGGATTTTGAGATGACCATTACAATAGAAGTTCAATTAGTTCATCTCCTCAAAAGAATAAAAAATGGTAAGAAATTAGTTTTTCGTATTACAATGATTACATCAAAAAATAAAAGAGGCAAAATATGAATCACTTTGCCTTCATTTCCATTTCAACTTTCACCCTATATGCTTTAGTAGAAACAATGATTGGGATTAGCTCTTCATGCCTAGGCATGTGTATGTTGGTGTATCTCAAGAGCCACGTTGAATGCCCCCTCACCAAATCTTTCATAGCATTCAATCGATCTTGTAATTCCTCTATGGTCATGTTTATACATTTGCTAAGTTTATGGAGTTTCACAACTTTGTTTTGATTACTAGAGGATATATTTGTCAGACTATCTATGAATTTGGAGAAATTCTCCTACATGATAGTTATTCCAACGAGTCCTTTCCCTTGGCTGCTAGTCTACAAATTTGTATGCAATCCACTCATGAGCTCAAAACTCCTATCTTGGTCCTTTTTTACTTTATCCTCTATCTCCTTAAGTCCTTTCTCTACTAACAAGATCATTTCCAATTTGAACTGCATGCTTTGAATCCATTTGAACAAAGGCTCATCTCCCTTTGGCAAGATCTTTGCTTCGATGAATTCCTTTTCCTTCATTTGAATAATCATCTTCAAAAGAGAGATACAATCATCACTTTTCACTCTCTCTCCAGCCCAAGTATTTCTATTATCCAAGATGTTATCCTATTCTATTTCTAATCTTAAGATAACATTGCCAATTTGCTCTATAATAGAGATTCCCTCCAATTTGAGCTTCCCAGTCTAGTCCTTACCAATTTGGCCAAAGTGCCTATCTTCTTGAAGCTGAGAGATAAGGGCTTGAACTTTGAAAAAAGTAGGATTACTTGTTACTGACATTCTAGAGATACTTATCAGTGGAATGACCAATTGTCTAATAGATCTTTTCAGTTCCTCTATCTCTGCCTTCATCCTAATCTTTGAAAACTTGAGGCTTTCTAGTTGTCCTTCAATTACTTCATTGGTTGGATTCCACAAGAAAACCTTGGTGTCATGTCTGGCATCTCCAAGATCCATCGAGTGCAAAGTAAAATCATCTGCGGTCATATCTTCCATTCATCCATCCTTGGTGGGCTTCACAATCTCCATTGTTAGGTGTCCAATTTTAGGATCTTGTCCAAGGATAGACAAGGTCTTTTGCTACTTACCTTACTCAAAGTAGACCTAGAGAAAACTACAAGAGATAAGGCATCCTTGTTTGGAGCACTTTCATCCTTCCTCTTTCTCTTCTTCTCCAAAGTATCCTCCAACCAAGAATCTGTGCCTATCACCTTGGAGGCTATCCCAAGTGAGTCTATGCTAAACATCTTTGTCTTGACAAGAGTAATTGCTATCGCAGTTGAAGAGAAGGGATTCTTTGGAGCTTGATAAATAATCTTGGAAGAGCTCTAGCCTTTCTCTACCTCTAAGGTTTTCTTAGCTGCCTCGTCAGATTCAGTAGATTCATTGCTATTGCTCCTTCCATCTCCCAAATCCTCTATCAGCATTAGGGATAGACTTGGCTATAGAAGTGTAGTCCTTACTTGTAGAACTAGACTATGATGAGTTCAAGGAAGTAGAGTGGCATGAGAAGAGGAAATTGGGGTGGCACGAGGAGAGGGAACTGGGGTGATGTCACTATCTTTTGGGTCCTTCGTCTTCTTCTTCTCAACATCAGTTTGGGTTCCAATAACTAGAAGGGAGCCATCATGGAAAGTATTAGCCATAATAATGTTCTTATCTAGAGGTTGGTCACCTCCTCTTAATAGTTGAGATGGTCCTTGAGTGATGGCCAAGGTTACACTTGTTGTGCCACCTTGAGAGGAGGAAGGAGATGCAGCTATTGGAGAAGCTTGAGCTAATGCACTTTTACTTCTACTCCTCTTTGAAGTAGTCCATTGGACCCACTTTGTAGTTCTTTTGATGATTAGGACCATCATGATATCTAAGTCTTCCTCAACATCTTTATAAGGCTCTAAACTAATAGGAGTGCCTCCTAACTCAATCAGATAAGTATTACTATACATATGTTTCCCATCATCTTTTAATCCTTCAACATCAAGATTGATATTATATGTTTTTATTTTCTCTAGTGTGGGCATGGTGAAAGCATGATCTTGACTTTCAAATTTGTCTTTATAATCTGCCTAATAATCTTTAATAGTGGTAATTTGTTTGATCACACTCCCAATCTATAACACCTCCCTAGCATATACATTGGGTCAAACATAGGTCTCAGGACCTCATACATCTCCAATTTGTACCTCATCTCAAAAAATTTAAGCATATTATTTGCATTAGATCAAGACTGACAATTGAAGGTTCCTACTCTAATAGGGAACTCATATCCCTTCTTCTTCAAGCTCCCACTCAACATGTTCACTTGGATTACCTACCTCATGATCTCTATCAACAAAATCATGTTGCTCGGATATCTGGGTAGCTTCAAGGGGAATCCATGAAAAGTAGCAAGGAACAAATACAAGAAAGATGAGAACTAGATAAAATAACTTCCAAACTGGCTAATAGCCTCCATTGTTTCCAGGCTGAATCTCCTCTCTAGGCATCCCTAGAGCTCCCTACAAATTCTCATAGTGAATGCATCATTAACTTTGACATACTTTGTATAACTATTTTGCAATTGTAAACAAGGGTAAAACTCATAAGATTTCACATCATCAAGAAAATCTTCTACTCTTGGGAGTCCTTGCCATAATTTTAGGGAAGCTAGCATATAAATGAGAAAGGAGGACATATAGAAGGTGTTGTAGAATTTTGCAGCATGGAGAGCATTGGACAGAGTCTCACTTACCTTGTGAGCCCAATCAATAAACTAAGTATCAAAGCATATAACTTGCACTAAAAAGAAATATTGCTCAATAAAGTTTAAAGCCTCTACTTCACCTCTCACTCTATGCAATAAGACTAGGATGTCAACAATCTCAGGTTTGAGATTAGTTCCAAATAGAGTTTTGAGGACCTTACTCTTGGCACTCCATGGCTTTTGAAACTAGGACTGCATAATCTCCTTCCTCTAGACCATCTTCTTAGTGGAGAACTTAGAAATTTCTCCTCCCATTGTCAAATCCAAAAAATCTTCCTATTTTGGAACTCAGAGGCAATTCACCATAGTTTTCCTATCAATGGAGATCAACACTATATCATCTAGTAACACAATTTGTTTGGTATCTAGATTGTAGTGATTTATGCATTCATAAATCAATTCTAGACATCCTCAGAGTTTCTTAGTTATGGGTTGAATCAGCTCCAATTTTAGCCTCCTTTTAAAATCTTGCATATCATGAAAATGGAGTGAAGTATCCATGAAATTCTGCAATATGGACTTGATTCCATTTAGCCCATCAAAACCCACAAACCTTGTTGCCATTCTATTTAAAAATGAAATGATTTGAAATTTCAAATCTAGAAGAAGAATAGGATATTGAATTCACAATTACAGGCTATTTGAAAAAGTTGTGTAATTTAATAGAATAACAGTTCAAGAAAAAGTGGTAGTTTGAATAAGTGTTATGTTTCCATCTATACAGGAGCCTCAATTCACCAGTTGATCTTCAGGATTCATGCCACACAAATAGATTAAAGGATAAATCCTTTGAAATAGTAAATGCAAGAACTCTAATTAATATTTTAGTGTCTTTTCACTATTTCCATTGGCCCAACGATAACTTTCCATTCTTTCATACTTACTTTCCTGTTTCCCATTAAGTTTTAGGAAATTATGAATAGAGTACCCCGTAAGGAAATATCTGCCTAATTGGATTCTACTTAGTATAACTTTCCTGCAATAGTTAGATTGTTTCCATTATCATCTTAAGATGTTTTGTGTACAATTTGTCAGTATAATCAACTTACAAATTTGATTTTCTTTTGAATGCAAAAAATTGTCCTCATGGGTTGAAAACTAGTTGAGGAGAAGATGATTTTCATTTCCCCGCCTAGACTTTCTTTTAACTTTATCTTTTGAGTTAATATTTCCTTTGGGTTTGGATAAGTTTAAATGGAATGTGATAGTCAAAAGGGACATACTTCCTTGTTTCTTTTCCTTTACTATTGCCTTTGGCAGAAAATAGACTTCATGGGTTGAAAACTCGTTGAGGCAAAGTCAATTTTTAGTTTTCTTCTTAAGATGATTCTGAGCATTGTGATGAATCTTGAATGTTCCCAAGGTAGTATACCATAGTGAAAATAAGAATTTTCCATAAGATATCTCTTTATCGTCTTACGTGGATCCGTAAGAATCATTTGTTGCTCTTCGTGGGAAATCCCCTTGATGGGTTGAAAACGCACCGAGGAGAAGGTGATTCTTATTTTTCCACAAGTTTCTTCTTTTCATTGAAAATATGATAACCCAAAAGAAAGCTCAAATTTGTAAATAATTTTTTCATGTTACAAGAATCTCCATTAGATTAGGTACTAAGCTACTTGTAAGACTTACAACATAAAGGAAAACCACTTGGCCATTAAATGTAGGGGAAGGGAAAGATGAAAAATATGATGAAGACTCTTTTCACCTAAAGGAACTTAAAACTAGACTTAGACATACCTAGGCTTGACTGAGACACAAAATTCTCCACTTTTGCAAAATGGTTATAAGGTAAAAAGTGGTGTAACAACTGGTTCTGACTAGGGACTTGGGTAGACTATACCCAAGCAAGGAATCCAAAATCTCTGGTTTCACAAAAATAAAAGGTGGCTACACAACAAAATTAAAGTAGGGAAAAACAATGAAGCAAAAGAAAGAAAGGATAACTAACTAGGAAAACACATAAAGGAACCAAACATTACTATAATACAATACACGGGTTACTTGTTCTTAGTTTGAAATTTGATAAAGTTTTAGATCCTGACTATTGTAGGTTAGAGGTAGCACTTCACCATCTTGATAAGCCAATTTGAATGAATTATTCTTGAATGCCTGATGAATTATGAATGAGCCTTTCCACAAGGTATCAAAATTTTTATGCATACCCTTTGGAGCACTTCACTTATCCCATACTAACATGCTATCTCCTATCATGAATTTTTGTGGTCTCAGCCTCTTATTGAACATACTCTTCACTCACATCTGGTGTTGTGTGATGTGATCCACAATTTCTTCTCTTTCCTCTTCAAGCTTGCTCAAGTAAAAAATCCTCTTTTCTAAGCCATATTTATAGATATCATAGTCAATTAATATCCTAAGTTTGTTCGTAGCCAATTTTAAAGGTAATGGGAGATTAGCCTCAGTTCTATAGACTAATTCAAAAGGAGATATACCAATCACCCTCTTAGGTATTAACCTATCTATCCATAGAGCCTCATGAATTTTCTTGTGCCAAGTTTTCTGATTATCTGACACTAATTTCTTGATAATATTCATCAAATTTTTGTTACTGGATTTTGCTTGACCATTTCCTTGTGGGAAATAGTCAGATGAATGACTTACTGTGATTCCATACTTAAAGAAAAATTGGTAATCTTAACTGAAGAGAAATATGCTGCATTCTCCATCACCAATTTGATGGGAACACCAAACCTAACCAATATTTTTTCCTTAATAAATTCACATACTACTTTAGAAGTAGTTTTCTTAGTTGCTTTGGCTTCCACCCACTTAGTAAAATAATCAGTTATAGTTATCACATATTGGTGATTGGCACTAGATGTTGGGTTAATTGGACCAATGAAATTAAGACCCCATTTTTGAAAAGGCCCCTCAATAGTGATAGGCCTTAGCAGTAGCACGGCTAATTGAGGATGCGCAATGAACATCTTACATTTTTCACATTTTGCCACCTAGGAATAGGCATCCTTGAACATTCTAGGCCAGTAATAACACTTTCCTAATATTTTGAAAGCCGTGACTGAGGATGAGAAATTCCCTCCATAGGCTTCATCATGAAATGTTTTTAACAAATTTTCTTGTTGTTTGTCTACACACCTAAGGAAAGTTCCATCTATGGCCTTTAAATTTTTTTTTCCATCCCAAATCACATACTTAGCTACTTTCAATTTACGATCTCTCTTTTGTCTTGTAGTTAGGACCTCTAGACATTCTCCATAAGTCAATAAATAATCCATATTCTCAAACCAGGAATCTTGCATGCCTACAACCAAAACTAATTGCTTTTCTCCCAATTCTTTTGATTCCTCAGCGATCTTGTTTTTTGCAATTGCTTTGCACAAGACATTACCCCTTACTAGCTTGGTAGGCTTAATTTCTATATCACACTCTTGTGTCTTTGCTATCCATGTTCCTTTGGCATTACATCCCACTTCCTATTGTGTTAGCACATTTTTTACTTCTACATCTAGAACATAGACTATAGAATGTGAATGCAAGATGTAAAATCAATTTTTTTTGAGTGCTTTGATTACTGCAGAAGCATTTTTATCAATCTATGAGTATTTCAACTCATGATTTTTTAGGGGTGTGCTCATGAAAGATATTGGGCTTGTTTCACTTCATCATTATCTTGCATTAGTATTGCTGATAAAGTGTGTTCAGAGGCATAATAGTAAATGATGAAATCTCACTTATAATTTGGGTGGAATAATACTAGAACATTAGCAATAGTAATTTTTATATTATGAAAGGCCTACTTTCCCACCTCATTCCATTTTAAATTTGAATTTCCTTTCATCATGTCAACAATAGACTTAGTGGTTTCTAAAAAATTTGGTACAAACCTTCTAAGGAAATTCACCTTCTTGAAGAATGATTTAACTACTATTTTATTTGATGGAAGGCTCAATCTTTGAATGGATTTGACTCCTTTGGGGTCAATTCTAATACCTTCTTGAAAAACTATATGACCAAGGAGCTTTCCCTTTGTTACATAGAAAATTGATTTTTTGGGATTAAGTGAGATTCCATGTTCCCAACGCCTTTGCAATAGCCTCTTCAAATCTTCTACGTGATCTTTTCTCTTCTTTGAAAACACAATGAGATCATCTAGATATATAACTATAATCTAGTCCTTTAGATTAGCAAATTTTTTACTCATACACCTTTGAAATGTAGTGCCGACACTAATGATCCCAAAGGGCATTCTATGACATACCCCAAGGAGTGGTGAGCACTGTCTAATGCTAATCCTTTTCTTCCACTTTAACTTTATTGTAAATTAAGAACCCATCGAGCATGGACATTGACTCTAGGAATTGTTTGTAGTAAGTAATCCATATTGGGGAGAGAAAAATTATCCTTTAGGGATGCCTGGTTAAAATTCTAGAAATCAAGGTAGATATTTATTTCTCCATTCTTCTTTTTGACTGGTACTATATTAGCTACCCAAGTGGAGTGATGGATGGGATAAATGATTTTTGCCTTTAGCATATTATCTACTTCCCAAAATATAGCATCTTCTACCTTAGGATTTTAATTCTTTTATTTCTACCAAAAAGGGACTGCATCAGGTTTCAAGGGAATCTGATGTTTTATTTTCCTGCCTCTATAGCTTTTCAAGTCTTCATAACTCTAGGCAAAAACAGCTTGATATTCTATAAAGAGTTGTTTTGCAACTTCATTCTCTTTAGGTGAACAACATTTCCCAATATTAATTATTTTAGGATCATGAGTATCCCCAATATTCACCCCTTCATATGCTAGTAGTATGACCCTTTTCTATCCTCTTTTGTTTATGTAAGCATCATGTCTAATGAACAATTTTTTTAAAGATAAAAAGTATGGGGGAATGATATTACCTCACAGTTGGACTTCATCATTTCAATTCTCTTTCCACTAGATATCAGAGTTTTCATGATTATCATCATTGGATTCATGTCCAGAACTAGGTTTGTCATTTTCTTGGAATAACTAAAAACTTCTATCATCTTCAAAAACTTTCGAAGACTCCACATTGTCAGGGATAGGCTCGGTATATGATTTCTACCTGATACTTCTTGTCATTGAATTCTGGATGAGGAAGTAACAAGGACATAGAAACTGCTAATCAATCTGCTTTAGTATTCATCTCTCTCAATATTGATTTGATAGAAAAGGCATCAAGACCTTCTATTTAATCCCAAACTTTGTTTCTATAATTCTTCAACTTGTGATTCTTCACAAAGTATTGCCCTTTAATTTGTCTTACAATGAGCTCTGCATCACATCAAGCTTTCAAGATCTTTATTCCTTTTTCTTTTGCATCCACTATCCCTAGAAGTAGGGCTTTGTACTCCATAGTTTTATTTGTATTTCCAAACTCCAACTTGAAAGCCGAGTATGTGCAGGATCATGGTGTACCAAACTATGGCCTTAAGTGGCAGTGAAAAACCAACAAATCAGGGTTATGCCAACTTGACACATAATTTTAGAGTGGTTCTAGACTTTATATCAAAAAGTTGTAAGAAAATAATCTATAGGAAATTGAATCTAGTTTCTAAACTACAAGACCTTATTTGGAGAAAAAATTATTTGATTGGTCAAAAGTTTGGATTTTAATGCAGTACTACAAAAATTCCAGGGTAAAAATAAAAAGTAGGTGTATGTCTGACCACCTTAATCATAATCAAATGATAATATTTTTAAATATAATTTTAGATATAAAAAGTAGACTCATGCCTGGATGTGATGCATATTTTTGGCAATTTTTATTCCAAATAAATAATTAATTATGAATTTTCTACTATACTATTTTCAGAATTAAAAAACTCCCGTGTCTGACCACCTTAACTAGTTCAAAAAAAATCAAAATTAAGTTTTTTTTTTTTTTTTTCATATACTAGTCGAAGCATAGAATGTGACACATCTTTTGGATTTCAGAAATCTTATACGGTTTGAAAGTTATAGCTATTTTTCAACTAGTATGTCAATCAGCACTTTGTAGCTAACTCCATTAGAAAATAAGTAATAATTACTTACTGAACTCATAATTTGACAAAACCTATATTTATGAAAAGCTAAGAACATTCTTAAGAAACCCTTTTCATTACATCAAATTTTAGTTTAAAAAAAGTCATCAGCTACATGCTTGAAGTAAAAAACACATAAGAACATGCCAAAAACACATTTTTGGGATGTTTTAAAGATGACCATATAAGGTTGGTATTGAAAGATATAGTAGGAATTATAAAGGTATTAATTGTTTTCATTTAGCATCAGGATGGGTGGGAAAAAAATGGGAATAGATTTTGAAATTCTTTGAGGCATTTCAGAACTACATATTTTTCAGATCGCCACTTTTTGGCACACCATGATCCTGCACATACCCAGCCATGGGTTCAGATTCTCTTTTAGGGAATACTAACACTACACCTATGCTAGATCTTGATGAGGAACAACTTCCATCGAAGTCTAATGTCCATATAGATGATGACTCATTCTCTTTACTTAAGGATTTCATTTTCAAGTCTTTAGTTTCTTGCTCATTCAAAATGTCTTCAATAAATAACATGTAATTGCTAAACTCTAGCTCTTGGTAGAGGATCTGAGCTTTAGGATCATTTGACTTTAGTATAATGAATTTTTCTTTTTCTTCAGGTTCTAGTTTAACTTTATTATTCCCTATGGGTATTACTGCTTGGGACCAGTTTATTTTTATTTCTCCTCCTAAGTCTCAACCAAAACTCTTGTTTAAGAGAAGCCCATAACTTGTTGGAATATTCACCACTAGAATAGTCAATACAAGTTTCTTTTCTGGATGAGAAGCTAAGGATACTTGAGCATCTTTAATCTGTCCAAGCAAGGGAACCTATTTGGCATCCATAGAGTAACATCTCCCATGAACTTTAGTAAGGTTGAGACCCATGACTTTAGCTATAGAAAAAGGCATAACATTGTCTAACGCACCTAAATCTATTATGCAATTGCTCAATTTGCATCCATTGATGTACAGTGAAATATAGAATGAGTTAGGTTTTTTCCTAGGAGAGGTTGCTAAGATAGTAGAATCTTCTTGATTAAACAGGTTAGATGTCAAAGTTTCATCTCTTTCTTCCATGGTCACATTGCAATTTAAATCTAAAGTATTCCCTTTACAATGATCTACCAGTTTTTTCAACTCAGAGGGATGAGGCTTCAAATAATCTATGGGGGAAATTTGGATTTTTGATTCTTCACAGAATTGAATGAAATCAAAGGGCATCTTTTCCTTACCTATTTGAGATGTGGATACTCCTTGTTCAACATGAATATTATTTTCTGAAGGATTGGTATCATTCCTATGAGTATGACTAGAGGATTGATTCTTTTGTCTTTGACCTTGAGTCAATACTATGTATAAAGTTCTATCACTTGTTGCATAGGATTTGCCTTTTGGTTCAAAATTTGACTCATATTCCAAAAATAAATTTCTAGAGTTTCCATTTGAGTGAAAATCTAACTTAGAACAAGGAGTTGTAGTGTTCAACTCATTGGTGGATAACAACTGCATCGTATGAGCAGTTTTCAGATAGCTCTCACAATCATGATCTATTGTCAAATGAAACACACATATTTCCTTTCTTTGGTGCCACTTCAATTGCCAACCTGGGTTATGAGCCTATGGGCTATGGGATTTTCCATCATTATTCCTTCCTAGTAGATTTTGATAATTCCATTGGTAAGAATTATGGAATCTGGGTAATTGCCTTTTTACTGCTACCAACTCATTTGATAGTTTCTGAATCATTTCATTAGACGATGTGGTGTTACTAGAACTTCCTTTAGTTTGAAGTTCTCGCTTCCATTTTCTTGTAGAAATCAAGTCATCTTCAAATTCAATTGCCTTCTTTTGTGCATCTGCTAAATCTGTGGGATGTGCCCTTCTCAAGTCATAATTGATATCTATGGGCATCACATTTATGAAGAAGGTTTTCAGATTATCGATAGTGGGCCTATTAATAGTTGGGATTCTACTAGTAATCTGATTTAAAGTAGCAAAAAAATCACTCATACTCATGGTAGGTTGATTTTTAATAGATTTCAACTATTTTAACAAGACATGTTCATGTTCTACAATTTTAAATATTGTCTCAAAGGCCATTCTCATTGTATCCCAATTAGTGATTGAGCCATCATCCAGATGATAGAACTAGTCTGCTACACTTTCGATCAAGGTTTCCACAAATAATCTTATGGCAACATCCTCATGCGCAACTCCTAAGATGTGAGTAGTTGCAAAGAAGGCCTTAATGTGTTCATCTATAGTAACTTTCCCATCACCTAAAAGTTTAGGGAAATTCTTCCTTGAACTAGTTGGGAGTGGGTGATAAGCTATTAGTGCTAATGGTCCTATTGCTATAGCCCATGGAGAAACCATAATTGTTTTGGCAAGGTATGGTAGAAAATTGACAACTAGGGGAGCAGTGATTCTGTGCAGGGCTAATACCTGGCAAGTAGTATGTGAAGTGCTTTGATTCTCAATACAGGAAGGTGGTCTACTTTGGCTTTTCTTTTCACCTTTCCATTTCAAAATGTCTAGGAAGGGAAAAATGAGTTCTGTAAGTTTATAAAAAATAGGGTCTTGCCCACCCTATTCTTTGGTACTTCTGAGGAACCTTGTCTGTTCCAGGGTGCTAGCTTAGTTTTGTCTTTGAGCTTCATGTTTCAATTGTGTTTCTACTCTTTGAATGTCTCTCCTCTAAACAACTCTTTTTAAAGCTTCAACTCTTGATTCTTCTTCTTCCAATACTTGGATAGCATTCTTGTAATGTTTAATGTTCGTCCTATTTCTCTAAACAAATGTATTAAGGGATGAAATTATGTCTTCTTGGTCATCGTGAAAACCAAGGTTAGGTTGAAGCATTGGAAAAATGTTCTCATGAGGTAGTACCATCTTCCCTCATGATATAGGCTTATTAGTCAAGTGACTATTTTTATTCCCTGGTAGAGTCACCAAAAATCTGTTGGTAAATAGATTTGTTCTTTTTGATTCTGACTCTTAATTTCCCAAACTATGAACAACATCTGATTACTAACAGTTAAAAAGTTGCTTCTAAATAGGCTAACTTTTCTATGAATCAATAGGTACAACTCCCTATTATGGATTTGCAATGAATTATGTTTTGATCCTAAAACTTATATGGGGTGTGTTCTTGACCCGAGAATAGGAGAGGTAAAACCAGGCTAGGCCTAAACATGATCTAACTCAAGCAAGAAGTGATTTATGAAGAATTGATTAAGTTCATGAACCCACACATCTTATGAACTCACAAAGCTTAATAACTCAAAATGGCATAACAACTAATACTATCTAATTCAACTAGAATCTAAGCTACAGGGAAAGAAAGATTAATTGAAGGGAAAAACATCTAAGAGGTTTCTCTTTGAACATGCAATGATAGTACTTATCACATCCATTTACTAATTTTAAAATAGGGGAATGAAACTCCATTTGTTCCTTGCTTCAATTTAGATTAAAGAAAAAACATGTAATTAACAACTAACATAAATGGAATAAAAAATAATTGATATAAAATACCATTCAATTGAGTCTACAACTTCAAGTACTTCACACCAAAAATTAGTTGACCTTTTATTAATCTTTCAATTTCATCCATATAGGATTTTGAGATGACTGTTATAATAGAAGTTCAATCGGTTGATCTTCTCAAAAGAATGACAAATGGCAAGAAATTAGTTTGTCATATTACAATGATTACATCAAAAAATAAAAGAGGTAGAATATGAATCAGTTTGCCTTCTTTCCCTTTTCAATTTTTTCCCTATATGCCTTAGCAACAACAATAATTGGGATTAGCTCTTCATGCCTAGGAACGTTTAGGTTGGTGTATCTAAAGAGCCACTTTGAATGCTCCCTAGCCAAATCCTTCATAGCATTCAATCAATCTTGCAATTCCTCTGTGGCCACATGTATACATTCGCTAAGTTTTTGGAGTTCTACAACTCTATTTTGATTACTGGAGGATATATCCATTAGACCATCTATGAATTTGGAGAAATTATCTTGCATGACAGTTATTCTAATGAGTCCTTTCCCTTGGCTGCTAGTTTGTGAATCTATATGCAATCCCATCATGAGCTCAAAACTCCTATCTTGGTCCTTTTTTACTTTATCCTCTATCTCCTTAAGACCTTTCTTTGATAACAAGATCATTTCTGATTTGAACTGCATGCTCTGAAGCCATTTGAACAAAGGCTCATCTCCCTTTGGCAAGATCTTTGCTTCAAAAACTTCCTTTGCCTTCATTTGAATAATGATCTTCAGATGAGAGATACAATCATCACTCTTCACTCTTTCTCCAGCCAAAGTATTTCTATTTTCTAAGATGTTATCCTTTTCTATTTCTAATCTTAAGATAACATTGCCAATTTGCTCTATAGTAGAGAATCCCTCCAATTTGAGCATCCTAGTCCAGTCCTTACCAATTTGGACAAAGTTCCTATCATCTTAAAGCTAAGAGATAAGGGCTTCAACTTTGATAGCAATAGAATTACTTATTATTGACATTCTAGAGATACTTGCCAATGGAGTGACCAATTGTCTAATAAATCTATTTAGTTCCTCTATCTCTACTTTCATCCTAACCTTTGACAACTTGAGGCTTTCTAGTTGTCCTTCAATTACTTGATTGGTTGACTTCCACAAGCCAACCTTGGTTTATTGTCTAGCCTCTCCAAGATCCATCGAGTGCAGAGTAAAATCAATTATGGTCATATCTTCCATTCATCCATCCTTGATGGGCTTCACAATCTCCATTGTTAGGTGCCCAGTTTTAGGATCTTGTCCAAGTATAGAGAAGGTCTTTTTCTTCTTGACCTTACTCAAAGTAGACCCAGAGTGAACTACAAGAGATAAGGCATCATTGTTTGGAGCACCTTCATCCTTCCTCTTTATCTTCTTCTCTAAAGTGTCCTCCAACTAAGAATCCATGCCTATCACCTTGGAGGCCATCCTAAGTGAGTCTATGCGAAACATCTTCTTCTTGACTAGAGTAATTTTCATCATAGTCAAAGATAAGCTTTGGGGCTTGAGAAATAAGCTTAGAAGAGCTCTGGCCTTTCTCCACCTCTGAGGTTTTCTTAGCTACCTCATTAGATTTAGTAGATTCACTACTACTACTCCTTCCATCTCCCAAATCCACTATCTACACTGGGGATCTACTTGGTTGAAAAAGTGTAGCACTTACTTGCAGAAATGGACTATGGTGAGGTGAAGGAATTGGAGTGACATGGGAAGAGGAAAATGAGGTGGCATGAGGAGAGGGAACTGGGGTGATGTTTGGCTCCTCTGTTTACTTCTTCTCAACATTAGTTTGGGTTCCAATAATTGGGAGGGAGCCATCATGGCAAGTCTTAGCCATAGGAATGTTCTTATCTAGAGTTTGGTCACCTCCTCCTAATGGTTGTGCTAGTCCTTGAGTAATGGCCAAGGTTACACCTATTGTGCCACCTTGAGAAGAGGAAGGAGCTGCAGTTGCTGGAGAAGCTTGAACTGATGCATTTTTACTTCTACTCCTCTTTGCAGTAGTCCATTGGATCCACTTTCTAGTTCTTTTGATGATTCTGACCATCATGATATCCAAGTCTTCCTTAGCATCTTCATAAGGCTCTAAACTAATAGGAGTGCATTCTTAATATGTATTACTATACATATGTTGCCCACCATCCTCTAATCCTTCAACATCAAGATTGATATTAAATGTTTTTATTTGCTTTACTGTGAGCCTAGCGAAAGCACGACCTTGACTTTAGAATTTGTCTTTACTATCTGCCTAATAATCTTCAATAGTGGTAATGTGTTTGATCACACTCCCAATCTGTAACACCTCCCTAGCATATCCATTCGGATCAAACATAGGTCTTAGAACCTCATACATCTCCAATTTGTACCTCATCTTAAACACTTTAAGCATATTTTTTGCATCAGATTAGGACTTGCAAATGAAAGCTCCTAGTCTCATAGGGAACTCATATCCCTTCTTCTTCAAGCTCCCACTCAAAATGTTCACTTGGATTGCCTACCTCATTATCTCTATAGCACAATCATGTCGCTAAGATATTGGGGCATCTTCAAGGGGAATCCATTGAAAGCTGAAAGGTGCAAATATACGAAAGATGAGAACTAGATAAAATAACTTCCAAACTTGCTAATAGTCACCATTGCTTCTAGGATGAATCTCCTCTTTGGGCATCCTTGAATGTCCCTGCAAATTGTCATAGTGAATGCATCATTAACTTTGACATACTCTGTATAACTATTTTACAATTGTAAACAAGGGTAAAACTCATAAGATTTCACATCATCAGGAAAATCTTCTACTCTTAGGAGTCTTGGCCATAATTGTAGGGAAGCTAGCATATAAATTAGAAAGGATGACATATAGAAGGTGTTGTAGAATTTCACAACACAAAGAGCATTGGACAAAGTCTCACTTACCTTGTGAGCCCAATCAATATACTAAGTATCAAAGCATACAACTTGCACTAAAAAGTAATATTGCTCAATAAAGTTTAACACCTCTACTTCACCTCTCACTCTGTACAATAGGACTAGAATGTCAACAATCTCAAGTCTGAGATTAGTACCAAATAGAGTTGTGGGGACTTTACTCTTGGTGCTCTGTGGCTTTTGAAACTAGGACTGAATAATCTCCTTCCTCCAGACCATCTTCTTAGTAGAGAACTCAAAAATTTCTCCTCCCACTATCAAATCTAAAAAATCTTCCCATTCTAGAACTTAGAGGCAATTCACCATAGGTTTCCTATCAATAGAGATCAACACTATAACATCTAGTAACATAATCTTTCTTGTATCCAGATTGTAGTGATTTATGCATTCATAGATCAATTTTGGGGCTTGGACTGCCACTGAGAAACCAACTACTTCCACTAGCCCACATCCTCAAAGCTTCTTAGTTATGGGATGAATTGGCTTTGATTTCAACCTCCTTTGAAAATCTTGCATGTCATAAAAATGGAGTGAAGTATCCATGAAATTGTACAATGTGGACTTGATTCCATTCAACCCATCAAAACCCGCAAACCTGGTTGCCATTCTATCTGAAAATGAAATGAGTTGAAAATTTGAATCTACAAGAAGAATAAGATAATGAATTCACAATTACAAGCTATTTGAAAAAGCTGTGCAATTTAAGAGAATAATAGTTCAAGAAAAACTGGTAGTTTGAATAACTGTAATGTTTCCATCTATATAGGAGCCTCAATTCACCCGTTGATCTTCAGGATTCACACCACATGAATAGATTAAAGGATAAATCCATTGAAATAGTAAATGTAGGAGCTCTAATTAATATTTTAGTGTCTTTTCACTATTTCCATTGGCCCAATGGTAACTTTCCATTCTTTCATACTTACTTTCCTGTTTCCCATTAAGTTTCGAGAAATTATGAACAGAGTACCCTATAAGGAAATATTCACCTAATCAAATTCTGCTTGGTATACCTTTCCCAAAATGGTTAGATTGTTTCCATTATCATTTTAAGATGTTTTGTGTACAATTTGTGGGTCCAATCCAATTACAAAGTTGATTTTATTTTGAATGCAAAAAATCATTCTCATGGGTTGAAAACCCATCGAGGAGAAGACGATTTTCATTTCTCCGCCCAATTTTTCTTTTAACTTTATCTTTTGAGTTAATATTTCCTTTGGGTTTGGAGAAGTTTAAATGGAATGCAAAAGTCAAAAGGGACCCACTTCCTTGTTTCTTTTCCTTTACAATTGCCTTTGGCAACAAACAAACTTCATGGGTTGAAAACCTGCCGAGGAGAAGTCAGTTTTGAGTTTTTTGTTTAAGATAATTCTGAGCATTGTGATGAATCTTGAATGTTCCCAAGGTAGTATACCATAGTGAAAATATGAATTTTGCATAAGATATCTCATTATCTTCTTACATGGATCCGTAAGCATCATTTATTGTTCTTCGTGGGAAATTGCCTTCATGGGTTGAAAACCCACCAAGGAGAAGGTGATTTTCATTTTTCTACAAGCTTCTTCTTTTCATTGAAAATATGATAAGCTATGATCAAGCTTAGCTTTGTAAATAATTTTTTCATGTTGCAAGAATCTCCATTAGATTAGGTACTATGCTACCCGTAAGACTCACAACATAAAGGAAAACCACTCGGCCATGAAATGTGGGGGAAGGGAGAGATGAAAATCCTAATGAAGATTCTTTTCACCTAAAGGAACTTAAAAATAGACTTAGACATACTTAGGTTTGAATGAGACACAAAATTCTTTAGTTTTTCAAAATGGTTATAGGGTGAAAATTGGGGCAACAAAACTTCTCCTTCAATCCTCTTTGAATTCACCTAAAAATAGTTTACCTTGAATTCTATGGCACTAGCTCATCAATATTATCTTCTTCTTGGTTCACACAATCCAAGAAAAAAACTTGTCAGCTTAGATCCATCAAATTCATGATCTTTTAAATAATTCAGCCACTTAGCATTATCTAGCTTCTGATGCTCAGCACATACTGCATTGCTCGACATCCTGTGTAAAATCACTTGGCATGAACCAAAGTTTACTGGTTCTCAACATCAACTTAACTTTACTTAGCATCCACTATTCTACTTGACATACAATAGAATTAAGCATTTGTTTGGCTCCAACTAATTTTCTACTCAACTTGCACTAACTTTGCTTAGCACCTAGTATCCACTCAGTCAAGCTTGGTAGAAAAACTTTGTGTAACTTGTTCTTCTAAACTTTCTTAGAGTAACTAGCCTTTGTAACCTTAAGTAGATTATCAATACATCATTTTACTACTATCTTACCTAATTCTTGTACTTCTTTACATAATCATAACTCAACCTTTCCTCTAGGTGCTATTGTTACATCTTTTGATCAAATCCTCTTCATCAATCAAATAAGTGATAGTACTTAAATCATATAAGTAGTTTTCTTACCAGAAAATAGAAGGTTTGATATCAATGACAAAATAATTATTGAAACATACAATCTCCCTCTTTACAATCTTCTTCTCAATCTGATCTCAACATGCATTTGTTTGACAAGAATATTAATGTTGAATAAGAAAATATGGCCAAATTTGTGAACACCTTTATCCATCATCTACTCACAAAAAAAAAAAAGAAGATGACTAAATTGCTAGATGTCCATTTTTTTAAAATTTGATACATGAATTTCTCTTGAGAATACTTAGGATAAAGGGCATGTATTGTAAAATAATGGGATGTTAATGGTGTTTAAGGAGAAGCCTAACATTTCATAGAAACCATGCATTATTTTTTCAAAATAAAGGGACCATTTTGTAAGTTGTGCATGTTGAAGGAGGTTCATACTTCATTCTAGTTTAGAAATTATGGAGGACTCCTGTGTCTTATCATCTCTAACACCATGTAAAACATTGGCTTGTTTGCAATCGAAGAAAATAAAACACTTCAATTGTCCTTGAATAGACATGATGCATGGAAAGAGAGCACGATCAAAGAAAATAAAATGTGAATAGAGGCATTTGAAGGAAGTAGATTATGCATGGGCGAATATATTCTAATAAAGGCACATTGAGCCTTGGAGAGTCATTAGCATTGCAAACAAAAGAAAGAAAAGAGCTCCAAGAGAATTGTACTGCCAATAACTTGAATTCCCTCTTGTTACATAGCTGAAATGGATGACTTTCATCCATGAACTCTACCAACTTTAGAGAAGGATTCTGCAATTTATAATTTTCCATGAGATCCTCAATTTAATTTAGTTTGTGCATAATAATAAGGCTTTATATAATCTTGAAAAAGTGTACTGGCTCTCTATGTCCATCCTCGACCTGTTATTTCATTTTGGTACATTTTAGTTAATTGATATCTGCTTCTGTATGTCAGTGTGATCAACTAGTGCTTTTGATTTGGAAATTGTGAAAACAAATGCCAAACAACTACAAAATAAGGAGGAAGATGTCATTTTCTTGAAATGCTATGGGTCATTCAACCAAAATACCAACCTTCAACTACATATAAATTCTTCATCTTGCTGCCAAGTTCAATTTGATTTTCTGTGGTATCAATTAGAAAAAATACATGGCTTGGCCATGTGCAGAGGGTGAGGATTGTATATGTGCTTAATCCCACATTTATTTTGAGGAAGATTTTTTCCTTGTTTTTATACTCAGGTTCTCAATATATAAATGTCTTAAAGATGTGTCCCCTTTTGAGAGATAAGACTCACACGTGGTGGCCCCAAGAGGTAGAAATGGTGATTAAGGGATAATTTTGAATGACCCAAAAAATGACATGGATATGACATCAATGATGACATGGACTTGAGAAACCAATCAAAAATTGATACTGACAGTAGGCCTGAATAGCTAGGTGATGATGTAGATGAATGTGAGAGTGACACTTGGCACACATCCCAAGGTGGGCCTGTGATTATGCTGTTAGAAGTTAGTCTCACAATTAGCAGTTGGTAGTTCTGAAGGCACAACGGTTAAAACAAAAATTTCATGCGGTCAGTAGTTAAAGTAGCAGTTAGCAATTAGTGGTCCCAATGCTATGAAATGGTCAAATTTGGTAGTAATCACATCGTCAATGATCAATATTATAGTTAGCATAAAATGCTTCCAATGCTAAGAAATGATCAAAGTTGGTAGTGGTCAGATGGTCAACAGTTAGATTGGTGGTTAGAGGATAACAATTTTGACGTCACTAACGGCTAGTCGCATGGTCGATAGTTAAGTTTGATAGTTAATGTTAAGAGTTGCGAAGCTGCAAAATGGAAACATGTGGCACTAGGGGTCCCACAAGTAGATGAGGTGGTAGTTCTTGTGAAAATGAGGTTAGACAAAAGTGCCTAGTGTGCTAACATGTCAGGATGACCAAGTAGAGAGCACCACATGGCAAGGCCTAGTCAACCAAGTTTGACCCAAAATAGAAAGTGGAGGAAAAATGAAAGATTTAAAAAAATAAATTTTTAATATCTTCCTCAGTTTCTATGTGCAAGAATTCTTAATAAATTTGGATTTTATCATATAGTTTAGACTTTGGATAGAAGTGAAATCTTGCAAATCAATTTTCGACTTGCAACTTCAAATGGCTACCCTGGGCATTTTTCTTTAAAAAGTATAAGCTTATCATTTATCATCAAAAAGCTCCCAACATCTACTTTCCACATTTTCCACTAGTTTCTGCACATGTATTAGTAGATAAAAGTTATAATGGGTTTTTTTTTGAGGTACTCTATTTCAACTACATTTTGGTATGAGCAATTCAAATTTTGTTTGTGGCTAAATGGTTAGATGGGTATGTGCCAAACTTGGAGAGATTAATTTTAGTAGTATTATTTTGCCTCCAAATAAATTTGGTTGGGGATTTCATAACTTTGGTCAATAAATCAAATATTTTATTAGAAAGGGACTTTTCTCATAATTCTTGGAGATATTTTTAGAAGTTTATTATGGCAATGATGGGATTTGATCTGGTTTTTAGTTGAAGATAGAAGAGAGAGGTTTGGCTTCAAAAATGGATGGAGATTCAAATGGAAAAACATAAATTCTAAATCAGATCTGAGAATTCTTCTTCTTTTACTTATTCTCCTATGATTTCTTTCTCTAAGGTTGGATGCTGTTGGTTCCAAACTATTAAGTAGAGATCTAGCTATGATTCCACCTTCTTTGTTTAGAATTTTGTCTTGTATGAGCATCAACTATAAAATTCTAGAGTATAGTTCTAGTTTATTGTGTGTTTCATGATTCTTTTATGCATCTTGAATATACTTGTTTCAAAGAAATGAATACAAAGAACTACAAATTACTTAGTTTCATTCTGATTCTTATCTCATGTCTCTGCTATTTGTAATATTTTGTGATATGTGGACAAAGAACATAGATCCAATTACATCTCATTTTGAGCTATATATATTGATGTATTTTTCTTTTAATTCAAAGAATCAAGTAAATTTTTGATATATTTTGGTAGGGTTGCAGATTTCGTGAAAGGATTCTGATGAGTATGAGGTTTAGTTTGAATATTGATTTCTAATTCAAAAAATGATAGGATAGATCTTATATCTTTATGTATGTAATAGATCATTGATACCCTAGATGTATGTTGTGATTTATAGAATACCCAATGGATAGGGTACTGATCAACTATAGGATCTATTTAGTTTTTTGTTGCATATGGGTTATGTTGATTCAAAATCAAATATTAATTATCCATTTTCCTTTTTTGTTTAGGAGCTAAAAGGATACTTTTACTTAGCTTGTGGATTTCATAGGTTTTGTAACTTGCTATCACACACCTTTGTTAATGCATAAGTATAGGAGAAATAAGAGTTTAATCTTATTTATATAGATTTATATGAATGTTTTGAACTAGTACCATATGAATGAATCTAAAGGTCTACCCAATCAAGTTTTGTAGAGCTTGAAGTAGAAGAAGGAGTTTATCCTTATAGTTGGCAAGAGTTCCTAACAAATTGTATCCATAATAGGAGATAGTTGCCCTTAGATACAATCTTTTCTTGGTTATCTAGTAGTTGAAATCTTTAAATTAGGAGCCAACACAAGTGCAATCAACATATCCAAGAACCCAAAAGATAAAATACATTGTAATCAAGTATCATTTTTTTAGGGAATTAGTTCAAGACAAAGAGGTAAGGTTGGAATATGTGAAGACAAAGGAGCAAGTTGTAGACATATTCACCAAGTCATCACTTAAGGATGCATTTTGTATCTAAGAGATAAGATAGGGGTCATTCCCCTATCTAATTCTCACTAGGGTACAAATTAATGATGCATCAACTAAGCTTCATTGAAGAATTACCAAGTTGATGCAAGGTTGTTAGATCAAATTGCATATGAATCAGTTTATCAAGTACATTGCAAATTCATTGTATGAAGTCTTTGGCACTTGATATCAAAGAGGGAGAGATTGATGTCATGTCAAAGAAAAGAATAAGAGGAAGAGATATTTTTATAAGAGCAAGAGGGAGAGATTGATAAGATAGAGTTCAAAAATAGATATTAGAGGGATGATCTCAGAGGGAGTTATCATAGATAAAGAATCAAAATGACAATAAGGATATTATAAAATCTTATAAATCATTCTGTTAATGACATGTTGTGTTTCCATAAATTTCAAAGAGGGAGATTGTTGAAAATAATTATTCAATGGTATATTTTCATTGATGTTACACAAAATTCCAAGCTTTAGCCTAGCTTAGTCGAGCACTAAAGGAGATTCCAATATTAGCCAAGAAGAAGTCTCTTTTAACTGATCTTGGTCAGTCAATGAAGATAGTTAGTATTAATAGAGCTTGGTCAGTCATTGAAGAGAGTTAGTATTAACTGAGTTTGGTTGGTCATCGAAGGAAGTTCTATATTAACTGAGTGATTAGTCTAGTGTTAGCCAACTATCAATAGATTACTTTTGTTAATTAATTGGTTAATACAAGCCAACCAAATGGATGTTAAATGTTTGTATGGAAGGGTATTCAAGACAACTTGACATTGAGTATCATATATATGAAAGGTCAAGTTATGGATTGAATGAAAAAATTGGGAACAATGTGAAAGAAGAAAAATGAGAAGGTTATCTGATTAAAAAAAGATCATCTAAGTTAGAAGACCAAGATGCAAAGAATATTATGATTAGGAAGGATCAAGATGTTAAACTAGAATAGTGATCTAAATCTATATAGTCAGTTGCTTCAACAATTAGGTTAATCATTGTTACTCTCTTACAATTGTAGCGGTGAAGAAATCACTTAACAAAGTTGGCTTAACAATCATTTTGTAAATCCTCTAACAAGGTGTCATTTCTAGATTCAAGTGTCTGAAGACCTCTAACAAGGCCACCCCCTGACATGATGATTTAAATCCTCTAATAGGGTCACACTTAACCTTGTATTTTGTGTCCTCTAATATGATTTGCTCCTAATAGGGCTCACTTCAGATGAGTGAAAAGTTGTAACTAGTTGCATTGGTGGTTTTTCCAAATTGGGTTTTTATGTTAAATTTTGGTGTCTAATGTGGTCATGTTATTTTCTTAATGATTTATATTTTGCAACTAAGTTATTAAAGGTTAATACACATTAATATCTTAAGACTGTTTGTTAATCGGGTTATAGTGAATATCTAGTTCTAACCGAGTAGAGAAAGAATTTGGTTTATAAAGTGAGATATTTGTATTGACATCTAAGGGATGTGGAATTTTTTTGTGGTAAATAATTCACCCCTCCCCTCTCAATTACTCCTTGTATTTCCAACAATTACATCCATATTGTATCTCAATCCTTGTTATAGGACCCAGCCTTGTTAGAAGCCTCAACCCTATTAGGATTTGTTATTACAATTATAGAATGTATGCAAGATTATCTCACTACCCAAACATGCAATATATACTAATATTCAGTATACACAAGTATAGATACAAAATTCTCTTTATAAGTACTGATATCTTTAATATCTAATATGGATTGATAGGTCATTGTGCCAACTTTGCATAATCTTCCTTTCACTACTCTAATCACAAAAAAATAACATAGATATCACACTTTTGACACTTGACCTCGAATTTCAAATCTTTTCTTTATACCATAATATTTCATAATACTTTGCACTATCGACCTTCATGCTTTCACACATGTCCCAATATACAAAATTATACTTTGACCACTTAGGGTTAACATCTAAGATGTCATCCCTAATTAGTTAGTTAATTTTTTGGTAAATAAAATAATTTCTTAACATTAAATATTTGATTCCTTAACTCTATCCTATTCAGTCAACTCATTACTATAACTAGAAAAACTACAATAAATCTATTTGTACTACCTCATGCTCTTAGGTAAGACATCCTGACATACAATACTATCATTGATTAATTGTGCACATGAAAATAGTATCTCTATGAAACTCTCCAATCAAAACTATGCCTATGCTGACATATAATCTTCATGATACTTAGACCATTTTCCAAGCCTACTTGCCAAAACTTCATCTTCATACTTTGCTCACTTCATACTGGGTATATGTTTCTATAAATGAAAATATTATACTATCTAACCTATCTAATTTTCCAACAATCTTCCCCTTTGGCATTGACGACAAAATATGAGAAAATTGGCTAAGTCCCAAAAAGGAAAACTTCAAAACTTGTGAATTTCTTCACATGGCCATTACAAAATTTCAAAATCTAGATCATTTTCTATTTAAACCATCTTTACATCCTTATATCTCCTAATTATAATATTACTCCCTCTTTGAATATATTCTTTGACATAATACACTCTCGCTTACATATACAAACAATTTTTGTTACTTCTCCCCCCCTTCAAAATCAATGAAAAAGGTGTGTCTAAAACTATATACAAAGCAAAATTTTACTTCTACCTTTATTTTTTTTTCATTTTGATGGATTATGAAAATATGCACTGTAGTTAGAAAAGTTTCTCTCCAGGCTTGATAATCCTTCATTCCATGTTGCCTTTACTGAGTATGAAATTGTTAGAAGTGCATACAACCCATAAGATGTTAACTTAGTAGATTGAAAATCTGTGTAGCTAAATTGTTCATAGGTTGTCTTCTCTTTCAGATAATCCTTACGCTACTTATGTACTATATCTATCTTCAGAGATAAGTGTTCCCTCAACAAAGAAAATATCTACATTTTTCTTCTCTACTATGCTCCATAATTCTTCTTGCATCATGAAGCTCATTTATATTCTATCCCAATTGTATGATTTGAACATCTGTCTTTCTTAGTTCACTAGTTACAAACTTTAGCCCCATCTTCCTTTGCTTTTATTTGTGCATTAGAGGTGCTCATGCATTCTTGTGCTAACACACATTTCTCATAAATTATCATGCTTTCGTGTATGCCATCTCATAGTTCATTGATGCATGTGCCAAGATTTACCAAATCATCTTTGATATTTTGACATACTTTTGCAAAAATATTTGCATCATGCTCTTCTTGTGCTTTTGCTGTTGCTACCTCTGTCAATGTTTGAAAGTGATTGTCAAATTATTCCAACACTTTTGTAGCCTTCTTTTAGGGATTTGCTTTATTGATCTAGGTACTTATTTCCATCTTTGGTGTCATCTTATCAAGGATTCCTTGAT